>JAVKPL010002830.1:0-18967 GCA_032173675.1 Gastrolobium villosum
AGTGTAATTGGAAGGTTGAAGACTTTTGGAGGTGAGAACAGCGGATAAAGAAGGGTTTTGATACACTCTGAACTTCGAATTCGATGATGATGAAGGGGAAGAAGAAGCCATGCCCTCTGTGAGATAACAAGAGACCATAGCAACGTAGAAAATCTGAATATTGTATGTTGAATTGATCCAGAGTATAATATATAAAGAAATACTAAGTCTAAATCTAACCTAAATCTTAATGAAATAAGGAAATAAATCTTTATAAATAATAAAGATATCCTAAAGATATCCTAAATCCTTATGAAATAAGGAAATATATCTTTACAAATAATAAAGATATCCTAAAGATATTCTAATAAAGAGATCTAACCTAAATCCTAATGAAGTAAGGAAATAGATATTTAAAAATAATAAAGATATTCTAATAAAGATATCCTACAGATATTCTTTGTAACAATACCCTATGATGCACGGACACGGACACAGGACACGACACGACACGCCGACACGTTAATTTTAAAAAATATCATTTCGACACGTTGGGACACATTTTGATATTAAATAAAATTTTTAATATATATAATATAATTTATATTTAATACATATAAGAGTTCATAATAAGTTTTATAACCAATCAAATATTTAAATTTCATAACTTAGATATAAATATAAATAATTTTTCGTACTTTGCTAATTTTTCATATCAAATTTCATAATAGAAAAAAATTAATTTATAAATTATTTCTTATATATTTAGTTAACAAAATAAAATTAAGATTAAAAAAAAAAACGTGTACGAGTGTTGACCGCGTGTCGTAAAAAGTTGACTGCGTGTTGGAAAAACGTGTCCGAGCGTTGATCGCGTGTCCCCAAATGTTGACCATGTGTCGCACGCATGTCGGACACATGTCTGACACGCAAATTTTGAAACTATTAACGTGTTCGTGCTTTGCTGACAATACCTTCAACCCCTCGATTATAATTACCATTTTAGGGTTTTGATTTCTGAGGTTTAAAACTTCATAAATTAAAAAAATCATATAAACCCTGTGTCTAGTTTTCTTTTTCTTTTTCAAGTTTGATTGTCCTGGTTAACATTTATTCAAAGGGAAAGGGTGAAATTATGCTGGGCTGGGCCAAGTTTTGCCGTGAAAAGTCAAAGCCTACGTCAGAAATTTTCAATTTGACCTGACCCAAGCCTAGTACGAGTCTAACTGTTAGTCTGGTTTGACCCGTTTACAAAAAAAAAAAATGGTCTGGCCTAACCCGTTAGCCTGTTATTTTTTAACTTCCATGCACAACCATGAATCAACTTTACAAAATACTCAAATTATATTGCTAAACCAAAAATCATAGTTTCAATGTCCAAACAGAATCATGAATCATAACAAAACTCATACAATATGGATTTAAGTCACTTTCAAAAGCAAAATGCTCAAACTAAATAACATATATTTCATCATATCCAACAAATAAATCCATACTATGTAAATTAAAATAAATATATGAATCCAACAAAAAAATAAATAAACAATATACATCATGATGCTTGTAGTAAGTATAACCTCTCCCAAAAACCTTTTAATATATTCATATACACAATCTAAAGATGTTGGTTCCTCCTGCATAAGAAATAAATTTAGATTGCTTTTAAAATATAATCGAATATAATTAAGTTATAAATAATTGCAATTGATTAAATCTATATCTTTTGTTTTTTCTTCAAGGTATACTTACTCTATTTTATTGTATTTAAAATAAATAATACAATATAGGCTGGCCTGTATGCTTATAGGCCAGGCCTTGTGAAAGTGGGCCCGCGACCTTTTTATTAAACAAGTTTTTTCAAGGCCCAGTCCCGGTATATTTTACGAAATATATTATGTCAGGACTGGCCTGACATAGGTCCAGCCGTAGGCCCTTGTAGGCCGGCCCCGCCCAATTTTACCCATACTTACAATCTATTTTCGTTTACAACTTCTTACAACTCATATCTTAACCGGTAATTTCCGTCAATCAACAGTTAAGATTTTCGCAAATAAAATTTATTAATTAATTATTAATTCACAATAAATGATAACCGTTGATTGGCGGAAATTAACGGTTAAGATATGAGTTGTAAGAGGTTGTAAACGAAAATAAGTTGTAAGTATAACCTCCCTTTATTTAAAAATTTTAGTTTTGGGAATTACAAAGTTTAAGCTCCCAGGGAAGGTTATAGTTACCATAATTATTAGTAGAAGGGAAAAATGTTTGTTATTTTAAATTACACAATTGATGTCATTTTACTCTCACAATGAGGTGTGACTCACCTTCATATTTTTATGTTTACTACTCTTTATCCTTCTTTATCTATCTCTTTCTCTGACTTAAAATGATACAACTTTACATCATTTAAAATAATAACACTTTTCTTTCACACACAAAAATAGCACTTTTCAACGTGTTTGTCAACTTGAAATAAATGACACTTGTTGCTCTTTTCTATCCGATCTTTAATTTTTAATGATAATAAAATGACACTTGTTCTCTCATATTATAGAGAGAAGCCACAAGAGATCCACCATTAAAAGATAAACAAAAAAATAAAAAATAAAAAAGAGTGAGTGAAATTTTCAAAATGAGATAATATAAGACAATTACCTCGTGTAAAATAAGATTAATATTTTCCATAAATATAATCGTTCCTTAAATATTTATATATTTACAAACATTCCCCACAACCTTAGCGCTCAACTAGTTTTAGTGAGTTTGTATTAAATTTATTTTAGTTTTGAATCATTTTAGTTGGTTCTAAGAAATTTAACATAATTTGAACTGTTTCATCATCTTTCTTTATTTCTCTTGTTATTTCATTCGCTATGCATAAGTTACTACATTTTTCGAAGGCGATTTAGAGTACATTTTTTCATGGATTATTTAAGTACGGTGAAGACAACAAGAGAAATAAATATTAGGCCAAGTATTACAAATGATACAAATATTACAATCCTCCAAATATTACAAATGATACATAAACTCAAATGGCATAAACTACTAGACTTAGGCAAAATGACATGAACAAATATGCTAATGAAACTCATACTACATACATATAAGATGTTCATGCCCTAAGTCTAGCCTAGGCCAAGTGGCCACCAAAATGAAAAATACATAACTGCACCACTAATATCATCATGCGGGCTTCTTTCCCGCTGCTCCACTGCCACTGCTACCTCCTGAAATAAAGTCCCCAAGACGGGGTGAGATATACAAATATATCTCAGTAACCCAGAGGTTCTGAAGAAAACTCCGCCCAATGGTTCACTTCGATGCATATAAATACTATAAAACAACATTACTTAAAACGGGATAAAGCAAGGGATTTAGAGAAAAAGGGAATTATAGGAATATAAACTACGACGAAGCGGGCTGGTAGCTACCATACCACACAACGTCCTCGGCATATAAACCTACGGGTATCATCCAAGGTGTGTTCCTAGAACCACAACCAAGGTACCCCTCCCATCCACATACATCCAAGACTTCCTAGTGTGCTCCTATCCGGATTACACACCACGACCCTGGGTCAACTGGAACTCCCTCTCGGAGACCTATCCAGTGGAAGTCCGGAACTTGCCCGAAGGCTAACTATCTACTGGCCAGTGATCCGGTACATAAGTACCCTCATAATGCTACATGCATGCTCATGCTGTTCTACACTACTCATACACACTTCCTACCATAACCCTCAACGGGTGTGGTGGCACACACAAGGGGAACAAGCCCCAGTACCAAGAGGTTACCTTATATTTTATTCCACTAAGCTCCGCTGCAGCTTATTCCTCACACTTGGTACACCACTGAATGCCTACACAGAGGACATTCCCAATCACTTATAACTCACACAATACATGCAAATTTAGAATTAACATGTATTGGTTCAATAACTTACCTCAATCCACTTGGTCCAGGACCAAGGGAAATCCACTGATTCACTGTTCAGGGTTTAAGTCGACATACGGCAACCTATGCAAACATATACAACCATCAGTATACGTCAAATTTCAACAAAACACGAAAAGCACGAAATCCTCCCCATCCTCTCTTGATGGTTCGGCCAACATAGTGTTAATTAAAGATTTATTTTTCTAAATTTTCTTTCTCATTTTATTATACTTCCATAGGTTGCCACAAGGCTGGTTCAAGTGTCTTTTCGCCGTTTTACGTCTTTTAAACACCTTTTTGCTAATTAGTTCACTGTATGTCATTTCAACACTTAACACTCCCAATTATTTTTCTATTGGTTTTCCAACCTTCCAACCATCACACAACCCATCAAATTACCATTTATAACATGAAACATCATCCAAGCAATTTCAACAACATCATTTCACCTCTTTTTGTCGAATGCCGAATTGCACACTAGTACACATCCAAGGAATTTCCATCAATTTTAACCACTCCACACCTCATATCATCCTATTATATCATCATACAATCATACAACAACTCATCAATCTATCCCCAACACATTTTCAACTTCCAAAATCATAACACCTCAAATTTTCTCAAGTTAAAAATCCACATTTTTCCTCAATGATTTTTATTGCATTTCTAGCTTTAATGCATCATTCTAAGGCATTATCCTTTAATACACATTTTTCAATTGAGCTCTCTAACATCACACATCAACCATGCAAAGTTTAGGTCTCAAAATCAAATCATCACATTCAACCAATTAAAATGTAAGAACACTCACCCAAATGGTAGGTATAAGACTCCTCCTAACAATACTCCACCATTGGAGCACTTAGAAGCTCCAAGAACACCAAAATTCTCCTCAAAACCGTGACTGAAATCTGGCCTGATCTCCTCACACACGCGATTTCAAGGCTTGAAAGTGGTACCAATGTGTTTAGGAGGTGTTTTCCATCAAGATTCAATACAAACTTTGTTGGATTTGGTTGAGAAATGACTTAGTTATGGATCAAAGAAAAACTTGCACAAAAATGGTGGGGGAGGGTTGTGTTGCGCGCAAGAGGAGAGAGAGGAAGGTGGGGAGATGATGAATAGTGATAAAGTGATGTGTACTTAAGTGACTTATAAGTGGGGTGGGTCCCACGCGATTTAAAACTCATCCGAATTTCTCTCCGATTTCACTAAACGTCCGTAAATTCAAAACTTATTTAGAAACTCAAATTTTTAACATTGACTATTGTCCCTTAATTATACTTTATCAGATGAATCTTCGGAGAAAACACTGTTTTAAGCTATTGCGCGCGTTGTTGGCACGCTTCCCCACACTGACTTAATTCCATCAAATTTTATCAGAATTTATATTTCCTAACTCTATAAACCATTTATAATCAATATTTGAAACCTAGAGCTCAAAACCCGACTGACACGTTTTACGGTGCAATCGTACCGCGGTATTTTTACCCGCGAAAAATACTATTCACTGGTTTTTCTGAAACTTGCCTATCCACTCAATTTTTCGTTCTGAATCCATTTGCATGGTTATTTTTACCATCTGAGAGCTTCTACTCAATTTTTACCTTCCTAGGTTTGTGTATTGGCTAATTTCCGTTTTGCCCTTTCTTTGTATTTTGCCTAATCTTTAGAATTTTCACTAATTCTTCACTTAACCACTCATTTAACATTTTAAATACTTAATTTTAAATTGCGAGGTGTTATAGAAAGCAATAATTGTAACGCCCTCCCTTGTATGCATCCAAGAGAGTCGTTTGCTAAGCGGAATTAGAGTCGTTAACGTCACACGAGCTAACAAAGATTTTCATAGCAATATAAAAATCCGTAAGACGTTTCAATAGCTCTTATAACTTTTGTTTGGACGATAAAAAATATTTCAAGTGATTTAGAAAGAGCACGTTGAGGGCTTCGCGTGCATATAAAATAATAGTAAACCGGAGTTCGTTTGCTCATAAAAACACCACCCGTAAGGTGCACTGTAAAAATTTCAGCACATAAGTCTTTCAAAAATTCCTTTCACAAAGGCTTTCCAAAATAGCCGCTGTTCATAAAAGTTCAAGATAAAATAGAGATGATAAAGTCTACAGTCATCCAAGAGTACCAAAATATTAATCATTACAGTCATCCAATTAATCAAACAGCAACAGTGATAATCCATGCATCAGCAAGCAACAGCAAAACATCACTCCTTCAAATGCTTTTACGTCCTCCTGCCATTTTGGAAAAATAGCAGCCCCGAAGGGGTGAGAATAATCCCAGTAGTGTGGCAACAAAACCAATAATATAACAGTATTAACTATGCACAAAATCATAAACAGTCACTTCAACATATCCTTGTTCCTTTCCTTTTTCCTTTTCATCATATTCATATATATTGCGTACATAACGCCTTTCCTTTTCATCATATTCATATATTGCGTATATAACGCCTTTCCTTTGCGCTTTTAGCACCGTCGTGCGCGCACTTCAGAGTGGAATCAAATATACCTTGGCACCTGAGCTCCATGTGGATTCCAACTGTGGGCCTATGCGGACTGATGCCAAGTGTCCCATACCCCGGTACCTTGGGGATGCCTATATGATGCTTGCTCAAACACATGGTCCTGTACATAACTATTCTAAAAAGCAAGACCTATATGCTCTTGGTACATGCATGCCATGCTATGCTTTCACACACAAAACGTACAAAAATGCGGTATGATGTAAGGTGCATGCTTATATACCTTTCATATAGCCATCACGACACATATACTTTTCATATGCGTTATGCTGCCACCTAACGTCTTTACCTCATAATCATATAGCCATCACGGCACATTTTTGGCAATTTCCTTTCATCATAAGGAACATAATACTTTTACGGAATATGGAGCATCATGTCACAATTTTATACCAGTAGTCAATAGTCACATTAGGTAATATCGCCTGACACTTTACCTTGCGTGCCTTAAACAATACCAAACAGCAGCGAAGTATCTCACTTCTTAAGCGCACCTAAATCAATTACAACCAATCATTTACAGCGGCGATTTACAGCAGAAACAGTGAGCATACATCAGTGTTTTACAGTGGAAAACAGTGAGCATACAGCAGTGTTTTACAGCAGAAAAACAGTGAGCATACAGCAGCGTTTTACAGCAGAAAACGGTGACGTTTGTTCTTAAAACAGTGAGCAGAAAACAGTGACGTTTTCCTTAAAAACAGTGGGCAGAAACAGTGACGTTTTACTTAAAAAAGTGGACAGAAACAGTGACGTTTTACAGCAGAAAAACAGTAACACCTTACAGCAGAAACAGTGACCATTTTAAAACAGAAACAGTGACATCTTGGACCTCAAAATAGTGGCAGAACAGTGGCATTAGACAGTGGCAGAAGCAGTGGCATTTGAACGTTAAAACAGTGTCATAAACAGCGGCATTTGAACATCAAAACAGTGACATAAGTAGTGGTATTTGTGCATCAAAACAGTGGCATGAATGGTTGCATTTGAACATGAAACAGTGACATAGGTAGAGGTATTTGCACATCAAAACAGTGGCATAAAGAGAGATTTTTGAACATTAAGACAGTGGCATAAATGGTGATTAAAACAGTGGCATAAATCATGATTTTTGGACATTAAAACAGTGGCATAAATAGTGGTGTTTGAACATCAATATGGTGGTTATTTTATGCAGAAACAGTGGCTCATTAAGTACTAAAACAGTGAGTATTTTTGGTGCAAAACAGTGACATATGTGGTCTCAAAACAATGAGCATTTTATGCAGAAACAGTGGCACATAATGGACTAAAACAGTGAGCATTTTATGCAGAAACAGTGGCATCAAAATGGTGAGCTTGTCCAACCGAAACAGTGGCATATGCATCCTCAAAACAGTGGCACTTTTATACAAAACAGTGGCATCAAGATGGTGCTCTTGTAAAACTGAAATAGTGGCCTATTCATCCTCAAACAGTGGCACATTCGTAGAGAAACAGTGGCATATATATCCTCAAAACAGTGGCATATTCATACAAAAACAGTGGCATTAACTTAAGCATAACCATGAGACTTTCATTCCATAACTTATGCATACAAATCATCAAGAAATAGCTCCATCCTTATACTTTAACCATGCTCCATCAAGAATCCAATACAAGACATATTCAAGGAGACATTCAAGAACACACATGATTACACACCATGAAAGAGGTCTAAGTTCTAGGCTTACCTCTTGTAGCACACACTTCTTGCTCACACACCAACAAGTCCACACTTCCTAGGAGATGATCTATGCGCATAAATGGCGAGGAGGGACAATCTTGGACAGCTTCAAGGTTGAGGAACAAGGTTGGACAGTGAGGGGAAAAGAAGAAGAAACTCACACTTCACTTGTGTCTTAGGCCACGATTTTGAGAGTGTGAGGGAAGGTGAGTGAGGTGTCTTAGCAAAGTTTTTCTTTCTCCAATGGTGCTTGTAATGTTCAGCTAGAGTGTGAGGGAGAGGGGAAGGAACTTGGCTGAATGTAAAGTGAGGACAGCCCCCTCTCTTGTGCGCATACTTAAAGAAAAGTGAGGGGAGGTTGCAATGATTAAACATCATGAAAATTCTGGTTTCTTACAAGAGTGGGACTGCACACAAGGTTTGAACAAGCAAGAGTTTGCTTCTTGGTTACTCTATGCACATGCAAGGAGGTGAGGGGAAGTTGTCATCATGAGCACATGTAAGAGGGTTCTCTAAGTCAACAAGCAAGACAGCTTTGTGGCAGCCTAAAATCTGAATGGAAGCTGCCCTTGTGCGCATATGATGAGGGAGATGCAGCCCCAAAATCCTTCTTTTGTTGCATGTGGAAGCAAGGGGCAGATTTGGTTCATGATGGACTGCCAAAAGCATGCAGAAATCTGCACATTTCAGCCTCATGGTGGAAGGTGTAAGGTGGTTCTCCAACTTCGAAAGATAGGGGCTTATGACGTTTGTCGAAATAACTCTTTTGTCTGGCCTGAGCCCTCTGCATATTTTCCCGAATCTTCTTTACCTGTTCAGATGTTTCTTGAATTAGATCAGGTCCTAACATACTTCGCTCACCCACTTCAGTCCAGCATAAAGGGGATCTGCATTTTCTCCCATACAAAGCTTCATACGGTGCCATCTGAATACTGGAGTGGTAACTGTTGTTGTAAGCAAACTCAATCAAAGAAAGATAATTATCCCAGCTGCCTCCTAACTCCAAAACACATGCTCGCAACATGTCCTCTAAAGCTTGAATGGTGCGTTCCGTCTGTCCATCGGTCTGCGGATGGTAAGCAGTACTTAACCTCAAGTGGGTCCCTAATGCTCTTTGAAAAGATTCCCAAAACTTTGATGTAAACTTGGGATCACGATCACTGACAATACTCGTAGGAACTCCGTGCAGTTTCACAATCTCCTGCAGATAAATTCTAGCAAGCCTCTCTGTATTATACGTGGTTCTAACACGTAAGAAATGAGCCGACTTCGTTAATCGATCAATAATTACCCAGATAGAATCATATCCTTCTCGCGTCCGAGGAAGTCCAACTACAAAATCCATCGCAATACTGTCCCACTTCCATTCGGGAATCTCCAAAGGTTGAAGGAGTCCCGACGGTTTCTGATGTTCGTACTTCACCTTCTGACAAGTTAAGCATCGAGATACATACTCAGCAATATCACGCTTCATACCCGGCCACCAAAACGAGGTCTTCAAATCATGGTACATCTTCGTGGATCCAGGATGAACTGCATACTTACCCTTATGGGCCTCCTGCAAAACTTCTTGCCTCAACTCTTCATTCGGTACTACTAACCGGCCTTGGAATCTCCAAGTATCATTCTCATCCTTTACAATATCTTGGTTGCCAACCAAATCACGGACTAACTCTTCATCTTTCTGAGCCTCCTTAATTCTACTTATCAATTCATTCTCCACCTTTATACTTCCCAATCTTATGCTATTCCCTCTCTCGTCTACAGATAAGTTCAAATCTCGAAAGGCCTCAAACAATTTCAATTCTTCCATCATCAGAGTTGCAGTGTGCAGTGTCTTCCTACTCAGGGCGTCAGCTACCACGTTTGCCTTTCCTGGGTGGTATTTAAGTTCAAAATCATAGTCCTTCAGAAATTCCATCCACCGTCGTTGCCGCATATTCAGCTCCTTCTGGTCGAACAAATACTTCAAACTCTTATGATCGCTGAACACGTCAAACTGCGAACCATACAAGTGGTGCCTCCAGATTTTAAGTGCGAACACTATAGCTGCTAACTCCAAATCGTGCGTAGGATAATTCTCTTCGTGAGGCTTTAGTTGTCGAGATGCATAGGCTACCGCCATACGATCCTGCATCAACACGCATCCAAGTCCTTTCAGCGACGCATCACAGTATACTTCGAACTTCCGGGTAGGGTCCGGAATCGTGAGTACGGGAGCACTCGTTAATCTGCTCTTCAGTTCCAAGAAACATTCTTCACAAGCTTCAGTCCACTCAAAAGGCTTATCCTTCCGAGTGAGACGGGTAAGAGGTTGCACTATCTGAGAGAAATTCTGGATAAACCTTCGATAATATCCAGCAAGACCTAAGAAACTTCTTACTTCAGTGACAGTCTCGGGTCGTTCCCAATTCATAACAGCTTCAACTTTGCTGGGGTCCACCGCGATACCTTCTGATGAAATGACATGACCCAGAAACTGGACCTCCTTAAGCCAAAACTCGCACTTCGACCACTTCGCGTACAACTGCTTCTCTTTCAATATTTGCAAGACGATCCTCAAATGTTCCGCGTGCAGCTCTTCATTACCCGAGTAAATCAGAATGTCGTCGATAAACACAATAACGAACTGATCAAGAAATGGGCGGAAGATGCGGTTCATGTAGTCCATGAATACCGCTGGAGCATTTGTAAGTCCGAATGGGATCACCTGATATTCGTAGTGCCCATAACGAGTCCTAAAAGCTGTTTTCGGAATATCCTCCGGTTTGACCCGGATTTGATGGTATCCCGATCGTAAATCTATCTTGGAAAAGACTCTGGCTCCTCTCAGCTGGTCCATCAAATCATCGATCCTCGGTAGTGGATACTTATTCTTCACCGTAACTTTGTTCAGTTGTCGGTAATCTACACACAGACGTAAACTTCCATCCTTCTTCTTAATCAAGATGGCTGGAGCACCCCAGGGAGAGGTACTCGGTCTGATGAATTCCTTTGCCAAAAGCTCTTCTATCTGCTTCTTCAACTCGCGAAGTTCCAAAGGCGCCATACGATACGGGGCAATGGAGATTGGTCCAACTCCAGGAACAAGTTCGATAGAAAATTCTATTTCCCTATGAGGAGGCAATCGAGGTATTTCATCCGGGAATACCTCCTCGAATTCTCTAACTACAGGTACATTCTGAATTTGATTGTCAACCGGGGTCTCAGCCTCGATCGACAAAAGATACCCTGCTGCTCCCTTGCGGAGCTCTTTTCTAACTTGTAGTAAAGAAATGAGAAAGAAAGGTTGAAAATTACCATCTTTCGCAGGAACAACGACTTTCCCCGCTCGACAGTCCAACGTTATCCCGTTTGCCGTCAACCAGTCCATACCGATAATCACATCGAAATTGAATACCGGTAGGACCACCAAGTTAACTGTATACGTGTTCCCTTCATACTGCAAAGTAACGCCTCTGCAGATCTCTGAGGCTGTGCACGATCCTCCAGTAGGTGTGCTAATGTGTAACTCATGAGGTAACGGGGTTGGGGTGATGCCTATTCTCAAAGCAGTATGCTTTGCCATAAAAGAGCCAGACGCTCCAGAATCAAAGATAACTGAAATTGGGTGACCATTTAAAATGACATTACCTTTGATCAAGTTGGGAAACTTCTGCGCTTCATTCGCATCCAGTGTGAACACCCGTGCTTGCGTATGCTGTTGATCAGCGTTCTGGGGGCATTTGTAAGCAAAATGTCCTTGCTGGCCACATCTGAAACATCCATTGTTGTTCTTGCGACAAACTCCAAAGTGATTCTTTCCACACGTAGCACAAACAGTCGCACCCTGCCGTCCAGTTGATGATTGACCAACAGTATTGCTTCTCTTAAAATTTCCAGGCCGCGCCTGCAACTGCGTACCTCTGCCTCGACCCCTACCAGGTGTCGTCCTGAAGAATCTGCCTGCTCGGTTTCCTCCGTGGAATTGTGTTGGTGGCTTGTTCAAATTCTTGGCCTCATTAATGATTCCTTCCGCCTGACGACTCTGATTGATGAGTTCCGGAAGTGTACGATTAGCCGTCGTCAGAATGAGCTTACGGATTTCCGGATGTAATCCGCTTTCGAACTTCTCCACCTGCCATTCCTCATCATAGATGTTCCGGTCAAAGTTGGCGTACTCGATCAGCTGCCCAAATTTCGCAATGTATTCATTAACCGTCATGTTATCCTGCCTAAGTGACAGCAGTTCAGTGTGCTTCATTCTTCTCATTGCTTTAGGAAAATACTTATCCAAAAATACTTGTCTGAACACGGCCCATGTTAGTTCCACGTCCTGAGCTCTCAGCAGAGCCCTCGCACCAGTCCACCATGTTAAAGCTTCTCCCATCAGCTGGTACGATGCGTAATCGGTCTTCTGCGCTTCCGGGCATGCCATGCGTTCGAAAATATGCTCAATCATCTGCAACCACTTCGCTGCAGCCTCAGGGTTGTCTTCACCCTCAAAGGTAGGTGGTTGGAAGTTGCGGAAGTCTTTCAACCTCCGACGGGCAATTTCTTCTGCATTGTCATGCAGTGGGGGTTGGTTCTGATTCTGTTGCCTATGGTCGCGCCATTCTTGGCTCATATTCTGAATAAACGTTGCCAGTCCCCCAATGGTAGTGATAAGATCCTCTTCCGCATCGCCAGACCTTCCCCGAGTTGAACCGCGACCACCTGCCATGATTCTGCACTCACAATATCAGGAAATGAGTTGATCAGGCTCACCGCAAGTCATTTATGGCAGCAGTCCCAAGTAGGTACTCGAGTTCAATTCGGACAAGTTAGCTATGCATCCGTGTCTTATCACAGAACGGTCCTAACAATCTAACTACACTAGCTAATACATACTTAAACTATAGCACATTTAGACAGTCAATCAGCAGATAAACACAATCAACAATCAATACAATCAACCACAAGCAAATCCATGGACCAAACTGCTCTGATACCAATGATAAAGGTCAAACAATTCGCAAGCCATCAAATATACACATGCATCTATCTCATTTTAACACTTAAGCATCTTACTAATTATGTGGGATGTTAAAATAATCTATTGATTTTTATTGCTGTTACGATGCATAGGATCAACACAACAAGGTCCATTTTTTCTACGGTTTTCAGAAGGAAATCTCTGTGTGCTGCTTTCTCCACCTCCTTGCTCTTCGACGAAACTCAGATACAGGTTCCCCTCAACACCACCCTTATGCTTTTTCCTACATGGGTTTAGCTGTCACCGATTCAGTGTTGTACCATGATTGTTCTCTTTAGAACTGTGTTAAAAAAGTTTGACCCTTTCTTTTTTTTAGAAAAATAAATTGAACTCCCCATTTGGGTTCTCATGAAATTACTATTAATACTCGAACTTGAACTTGGCTTGCCTTTATTCTTCTGTAGATGAAAGCACAGATGTATACGAAAGCATTAATTTTTAAAAGTAAAATAAAATTGGGAGATGAAATAATGGTAGTCTTGATGGAAATTATTATATGATCAATAAAATGAGTAATATAGTCCTGAGAAAATTTCACGATGTCCGTTTTGAAAGTAAAACTGGCCTTTGAAGGCCGATGCATGTAAGGTGTAAAACAAAAATTTTACTGCGGAACATACATGCACACATAGGTTCATGCTTTAAGACAACATGATGTTACCTTGTTTTTGGCCTGATCAGTCAGGGAGATCAGATGTCAGGCTTGAAGGGTTCAAACCCTCTAATGGTGATCCACACCACCGTTCGTCAATGATGCAAGAACCCTTTCTTGAAAGCCACCAGATGAACACCACAGTGAGGCTTGCTATGCGCACAAGTGGTGAAGGTGGAGGCTAGGTATTCTGTTTGGAAAGGTGTAGTGAGCTACCCTACAGAATGGTGCATAGATGGAGGAGAGTTGGCTAGGTTTTTCACTAAAACCTAAGGTGAGGAACAAGTCATATATATATGCGCACACTTGGAGAGGAGGAGGGATTTAAATCATTCAAAATGAAAACAAACTTTCAAACTTCTTTGAAATTTGCGCATAGAACAGTGAGATAAGGTGGAGCTGTTGCAAAACTAACTTTGCCAACAACCTCCAATCTTATCCACATGAAACTAACTTCAAAATAATTTAAACTTAAATTCATAAACTATCATATAGTATATACTTCTCATGCACATAATTCAGCCCTAGAAGGGGTCCAAATATATTGAGTAGTTGCATTCAAAATTTGAATCAACTCACCCACTGATTCCCTCAACCACCAAATCTGAATGGAGGTTTGTTTTAAGTGATAAGATGACATTCTTATCACCTAAAAGTTGCGCACTAAACAGCCAAGGGAGTGCCTCCAAAGATGCTTCTTGATCCAAGGAATATGCTCCAATAAGATCCTGTCTTATCCTTTTGTTATGAAACAACTTTTCAAAACCAATTCAAATTCGAATTCAAACACTTGAATTCAAACGTTCAAACATTCAAATTCAAAATTCAAAATTCAAAATTTCAAATTTCAAATTTAAAATTCGAATTTCAAAATTCAAATCCAAATTCAAAATTCAAATTTCAAATTTCAAATTTCAAATTTCAAATTCAAAATTCGAATTTCGAAATTCGAATTTCGAAATTCAAATTCTAAATTCAAATTTCAAAATTCAAATTTCAAATTCCAAATTCAAAATTCAAATATTTGATTATTAATTTAACTAATTAAATTAATTAGTAATGGCTTGGACTATCCAAGCCCATTACTAAACTCCATGCACCACCCACCCATTTAGGTGGGCTTCCAAACAGCTTCTTGGGCTAACAACATTATTAGGCCCAATACCTTTAAAGCTAGTCCATCATGACTATAAGGTGTTAGTGTGTGACCCATTAGGTCCAACTTAGCTTCTGACATAACTGGGCTTGGGCCCAACAAGCCCACAACCCAATTAATGACAACACAGAGCACTAGCAATGCTTTGTTGCCCCAGAACTAGTCAGATTAATGACTTGATCAACCTATTGCACATATTTGGTTACCGTATGTATTTCCCTTCGTCTCGGTTATCTTCCCATTAACCTAGGGTAAGGAAATGTATCAACCCCTGCGGTTTAGGGTAAGCTTTATTCGAAATAGGGAATCTTCAATTTACTGACTCTAAAGGCAGATCATCTCATGATCTCTTTTACTATGCATAGATTCCCGAGTCCCTGTAAATGTCATCCCGATTTCTCCGGTTTACAGATAACCTAATCTCTCACAGAGATTTGACGAATTCCTTCAGCTTATTACCCTAGCCCTTGTGCCCTTTAAGGACACGCCCAACAGTATACCTATGAGTCTCCATGTTTCAGGCAGACGAGGTATACAATCAAAACATGCCTTCAAGAACACAGTCTAGGTAATAACTTATGGTCTAAGGAAAGACACACCCAAACATAAAGAGATTACTCTAATGACACTATCTGTGAGATTTCCTCATAGAGTCTCTTTTTGGGTCTGTTCAGTGCGAGCTATACTCTTATAGGTCCACCCACGACTTTAGCTAAGATATCTCCATATCTGCAGCTCATGAGGTCTTTACCTTGTATCCATATACAAGTAGATAAGTCGTACTAGTCTTTACTCGAGATCACTGATCCCCAAACTCAGTGTCTCTAGACTAGGAACAAATTATTAGGAATAGACATGCAATATCCTTGAATCCTCATGATCGTGATCTCATCACAGATACTCAAGAGATACCTGTTCTATTCCAAGGGGTTTATCCAGTTCATTCATATAATATTAACAGTAATATCGAGTCACAATATGAAACTGAATAAATAGTGCTTACATTTATTTGCGACAAACAAAGTTCTACATCTAGTGTCCTTTATTTAATCAAAAGATTGTCTCTAGGACACCCATATGCTAACAAGCTCCCACTTGGCCTAGAGCCAATCAGACCTAAGTCGTATGCCCAAAGCCTCATAATGACTATCATGTTTTCTCTGAGAAACAGCCTTTGTCAGAGAATCGGCCAGGTTATCGTCTGTGGGAACATAATCCATTTTTACATCATTCCTATCAATGATTTCTCTAATCAAATGATATCTACGGAGCACGTGTTTAGATCTTTGATGAGACCTAGGTTCCTTTGACTGCGCGATGGCTCCAGTGTTGTCGCAAAGCAACTGTATGGGCTCATCCACGCTCGGAACCACCCTTAGTTCATTTATGAACTTCTTGATCCACACTGCCTCCTTAGCTGCTTCTGAAGCAGCTATGTATTCAGCCTCTGTCGTTGAGTCTGCTGTTGTCTCCTGCTTGGAACTTTTCCAAGACACTGCCCCACCATTTAAGGTGAATACGAATCCTGACTGTGACTTGCAGTCATCTTTGTCACTCTGAAAGCTGGCATCAGTGAACCCTTTCACTGTTAACTCATTAACCCCACCATAGACCAGAAACGCATCCTTAGTTCTCCTTAAGTATTTAAGGATGGTTTTGACTGCCGTCCAGTGACCCTCTCCAGGGTCTGACTGGTATCTGCTCGTAATGCTTAAAGCATATGAGACATCTGGTCTCGTACATATCATGGCATACATGATGGATCCAATAGCCGAAGCGTATGGAATTCCACTCATGCGATCCTTCTCAGGCTGTGACTTAGGACACATAGCCCTTGATAGGTGTACCCCATGACTGACAGGAAGAAAACCCCTTTTCGACCCTTCCATGCTAAACCTCTTTAGCATCTTGTCAACGTACGTGGATTGAGATAAACCCAGCAGCCTCTTGGATCTATCTCTATAGATCTTTATACCGAGTATAAAGGCTGCCTCTCCCAAATCCTTCATGGTAAAGTTTTCTGAAAGCCACTCTTTCGTTATTTTTAATGTGGGGATGTCATTTCCTATTAGCAATATGTCATCTACATAAAGCACTAGGAAGACGACATTACTCCCACTTACCTTTTTGTAAACACAAGGTTCATCCTCGTTCTTGATAAAACCGTTACTCTTAACGACTTCATCAAAACGTATATTCCAACTCCTTGATGCTTGCTTTAGCCCATATATTGACCTTTGTAGTTTGCATACCATATGCTCCTGATCTTTGTTTTCAAAGCCTTCAGGTTGTGTCATGTACACTTCCTCCTTCAAGAACCCATTCAAGAAGGCGGTCTTGACATCCATTTGCCAAATTTCATAGTCGTGGTATGCTGCTATTGCAAGCATGATCCTAATAGATTTGATCATGGCAACTGGTGAAAAAGTTTCATCATAGTCAACTCCTTGTCTTTGACGATACCCTTTCGCCACCAACCTAGCTTTGTAGGTCTGAACGTTGCCATCTGCATCAGTCTTTCTTTTAAAGACCCATTTATTACCGATAGGAACTATTCCTTGTGGTTTAGGAACCAAGGTCCATACCTTGTTCTGATACATCGAATCCATTTCAGATTCCATGGCTTCAAGCCATTTTGAGGAATCAACATCTTTGACCGCCTCCTCGTAGTTACTTGGTTCATCATCCTCAACAGTTTGCTGATTCTCAATCACAAACCCGTACCTTTCAGGTGGATGGATGACCCTCGTAGATCTACGGAGTTGTGTGTTTACTTCTCCATTGGAGAACGTCGCCTGCGGAGCAGACTCGGGTTCCTCAATTTGTTCTTGTGGATCTTGCACTTCTTCAAGATCAATCTTACTCCCACTGCCTCCTTGAGAGATCAAATCCTTCTCAAGGAACTCAGCATTCTTTGAAACAAACACTTTGTGTTCTTCCATGGAGTAGAAGTAGTATCCCTTAGTACCTTTAGGATACCCCACAAATAGACATTTAGTACTCTTAGCACTAAGTTTGTCTGATGTCAACGATTTGACATAAGCTGGCGATCCCCATACCCTGAGGTAACTCAGGTTGGGTCTCTTACCACTCCATATCTCATATGGTGTGGTCTGAACAGATTTAGACGGTACCCTATTTAGAAGGTATGCCGCTGTGTCTAAGGCATATCCCTAAAATGATTTTGGAAGTTGAGTCTCACTCATCATAGACCTAACCATGTCTAACAAGGTCCTGTTTCTCCTTTTGGAGACACCGTTTTGGTGTGGTGTGTAAGGAGCGGTAAATTGTGAGAGAATTCCATTTTCTCTCAGATAACCCTGAAACTCGTGGCTCAAATATTCACCACCACGATCTGATCGTAATGTTTTAATCATCTTGCCACGTTGTTTCTCCACCTCATTCCTAAACTCTTTGAACTTTTCAAAAGCTTCAGATTTATATCTCATTAGGTATATATACCCAAATCTTGATTTGTCATCTGTAAAGATAATGAAATAAGAATATCCACCTCTAGCCTCAATAGACATTGGGCCACATACATCAGTATGAATGAGCTCTAATAACTCACTAGCCCTATGACTCTCAAGCCCTTTAGGCTTTTGTTGAATCATTTTCCCAGCTAGACAAGATTCACACTGTCCATAGGATTCCAAATCCATGGAGTCCAGGTATCCATCTCTATGCATCCTAGACAATCTTGTTTCATTTATGTGCCCTAGTCTACAGTGCCAAAGATAAGATTGATTATCCGTCCTAGGTCGTTTCACATCTATATTGAGCACTTCATTTCCCATTTCCAACACATACAATCCATTTATTAAAGAAGCAGTACCGTAAACCATATCATTCAAAATGATAGAAAAAGTACCATCCCTAATACTGAAAGTATAACCATCTTGTTCTAAACAAGAAACTGAAATAATGTTTCTAGAAATATGCGGAACATAAAGACAATTATTCAAATGCAATAAAAG
>JAVKPL010002831.1:0-19107 GCA_032173675.1 Gastrolobium villosum
CATTATCATCTTTCTTGGTGCCATATTAATATTCAAATAATTTTTTATTTCAAAATTTTTGACATCAAATTGAAACGAAAAATAAATTTGACTTTTTTTTAAAATATTTCATAAGAACTACTTTTTTGATTTTAACAAGAGTGTAGGATTTTTTGACATCTGTGTCAAATTTAAAGTTTGACACCTCGTCTAAGAGCCATAACATCAAAAAAATCAACGACTCTGATTTGTAAGGATGTGACATCATTGATCTTTTTTGATCTAACGGCTCTGAGATGAGGTGTCAAATTTTAAATTTGACACCAGGATCCTATCCCTTAACAAAAATGTCATTTACATAATAGTTTTTTGAATATCTTTGCGTATTTTATAAGCAATACTAGTTAATTGTACCCAAAAAACAAGGACTAATTAATAGATAATTTCATGATTTTGATAAGATTCCATCAAATTATAGATTGAAATTTATCGTGTAATCTTATCAATTAGTATTTTGATAGAACAAATAATAAAGTGAATAGAAATAAATCTTATGATATTATTTCGAATAAATAGTATCCCAAGTAATACCTAATTAAGAATGATTGTTAGATTTAATAAAGTAATAAAATTCATTCAAGAGATTATATTTTTCAACTGATTTTGGAGCAAAATTGTTTGGCTCTTTATTGTCTGTTCTCCGGGTAGGTTCTTTTATTTTTTATTTTTTTTAACAGAAAAATAATATTGAAATCTCAATGATTATTCGTATATAATCTAATTATTTGATTATTTACGAATATCATTAATAAGAATGATTATTTACGAATATCATTAATAATATGAGATTCTTAATGATATTCGCATATAATCTAGAATTTAGAATATCTTGTTCTGATTTGATTCTAATTTGAAATAGATTTATGCAATTTTTTGATCCTATTTATGAGTTACTTAATCAGGAAAAAGAAATCCATAATAATTTTCTATATATATAAGTGCAACGCAAACCCAACCCTCTCAATGCTTATTCAGCGCACTGTGCCCTATCTCTCTACAATCTTTTTCTCTTTACATTTGACCATGTCTTTTTCTTCTTGTTCTTCTTCTAAGAAGATGATAAAATTGCGTAGTTCAGAGAACGACATGTTTGAGGTGGAGGAAGCGGTGATAGTTCAATCGGTGACTATCAAGAACTTGATTGATGATAATTGTGATGACGGTGTTATTCCTCTTCAGAATGTCAACAGTCTCGCCCTCGCAAAGGTTCTTGAGTATTGCAACAAGCATCATGCAGACGAGTCCCACGACGACAACAACAACATAGAAGCTCTCAAAAAATGGGATGATGAGTTTTTTAAGGTGGATCAGCACACCCTCTTCCTTATAATCATGGTGAGTGCGTCTAAATATTCACATCCATCTACACTGACGGATCCAGAAAAATAACGAAGGGTGGGCACTCAATATGGTCGGGTCTTGAACGTGATTTACGAACAGCTGCCGGTTTGCTCGATCTAGTTTAGATCTAAATCTAGATTAGGTTTGGATAATGAAGGTGGAGAAGAAAAAAAAAAACTCACATGAAGAATAGATTAGAAGGAGGGAAATTAAAGGTATAAGATATTGTAACAATCAACTAGGGTTACTACCAATAAATTTCACCGTTAGATCGATTAGTTAATCGAATGATTATATTTATTTTCATCTTTATAGGGTTATGATCACCATATTTAATGTAAAAACATTAAATATAGAAAATCATAACCATATAAAGATGAAAATAAATATAACCGTTGGATCAACATAATCGTTCTAACGGTGAAATTGAAAATTGATTGGTAGTAACATTTGTAGTAACCTAATTGATTGTTATAATATCCTACTCAAAAATTAAATTGGAAAAACTTGAATTTAAAAAAAAAAATTATTTTTACATCATATTTAAGGGTGGGCACTTCCCTCCCTTCTCCCCTTATTGGATCCGCCTCTATTCACATATATAACAATTGTCTCAACCATTTGATATCGATAATGTTATAGTTAGTGAATGGTTTTTAATCCGTCCGTGTATGCTCCTAATTTTAACTTTATAAGTGAGAGTAAAATTTGCTGTGAGGCAGACTCTAAACTGTTATCCTCGTATCTCATATGTAAATATATGTTTTTTGCCTGCGATCTTTTTTTCAATGTATTTTATGGAATTTGATTTAATTATTAAACTTGATTTTGGCAGAGATCAATCAAATTATTTCCAATTTTATTACCATTCAGTTATTAAATTATTTCCAATTTTAATCAAGATAGCGAAATTTTAACCTCAGAATCAGTACTTTGCTAGAATTAAAGGTGAAAAAAGGTAAAAATCAATTGAATTGCGTAAATTAATGGGTTTATCATCTATCATTTAACATGACCACAAAGTATTTCCTACTCACAATATTTTGTGAGGCCCGCAGCAAAAAAAAAAATCTAGCACACAAAACGAATCTCTATAACATAACATAATCACTTTTCTTACAGCATAACTCTTATAAAACCCTAAATTAATACATATTTGTAATGTGCTATATCTTCATTATTTCTATCCTAATTTTTAGAAATTTTGTCATTTATGTTTATCCATAGTATCTCAGCGTTGAATTGCTGTTAAATCAAATTGCTTTTACAGTATTGTTAATTTTTGCTATTTTTCATTGTCAGGCGGCAAATTATTTGGAAATTAAGAGTCTGTTGGATCTGACATGTCAAACTGTGGCAGATTTGATAAAGGGGAAGAGTTCAGAGGAGATATGCAAAAACTTCAATATACATAATGATTTTAGTCCTGAAGAAGAAGAGGCCGTTCGGAATGAGAATAATTGGGCTTTTCTGTGAGATTGATGCATGTGTTTCCGGAGTTTATGATATTTACCATTATCGATAGGGTTTTATAAGACTTATGTTTTAGGAAAAATAATTGTGCATTGTGTGTAGGAAATCTTTTCTTTTCTTGTCATGTTAAAGGACAAACTAAAACCCCTTATCGATAATAGGTCTTATGTTTTGTTTTCCTTAGTTACTAAATAAAATCATGATTCAGTCAATATCATCACCATATATTTTTTGTTTATTTACTTGAGTAGATGAATCTTAGATTAAATAAATTGTAAGAAATTAAGGTAACACAATTATTTGATCTTCTTCGTAATTTATGAGAATCAGTGCTAGTTTATCCCTTTCAAATGATTATAGTAAGATGCAAATGTAAATGTAATTTTTTTTTTTTTTTATAAACAATGTAAATGTATTTCAATGTTCATACGGTAACCATTATGCAGTAAGGCGAGCCCATATTGCGTATGTTATGGATATATATCATATTCTAACTACCTACCTAATAATTCATTAAAGGATAATGACTAAATTATCCTAACAATGTAAAACAGTAAGGTTGTTTAAGATAGAGCCCTTATCCCAACATAAAGGAAGAGGTAACCCTTATAATTATAAGGAGGTTAAAAACACCAGGTACACACTTTTTGACCTATTGACTATTACTACCAACACCTTGACTATAAGCCTATTATTTGTGCGCAGTGATTGGGAGATTGGCTATAAGCCAACCAAGTACCTCTCTTTAGGTATCTCTGAGCGCATATTTATTACGATTCCTCTAGAACCAAACAACGTACAACTACATGGGTGAACATTTTTTTCCCATTCAATATAAATTGAAGGGTTCAATTTTTCTACAGTCAATGTAGATAACTTATATACAGTGAGCCCAAAACGACGTCGTTTTGAGATGGAAATCAAGGTATTTTTGTAATTATAATTTATTTCAGGGTTATAATAGTCTTTTTCATTATAATTTTTTTAATTTTTCAACCCAAAACGATGTCGTTTTGGGAGCGAATGTAGTTAACTTATCTACATTCACTTTAGAAACATTAAAGCCTAAATTAAATTGCAATACATTCTTTTGAAGTGACTTAACTCCTTAATTTTCTCTTTCGTATAAAATATGGCTTCGCTTTTTCTGCAGTTATTGCAGATAATTTATCTGCAGTAAGCCCAATACGACGTTGTTTTGGACGGAAATCATGGTATTTTTGTAATTTTAATTTATTTCAGGGTTATAATAGTCGTTATATATAATTTTTTAAGATTTCAATATCAAAACAACGTCATTTGGGGATAAATGCAGATAACTTATCTGCATTAACTGTATAAACATTTTTCCCATAAAATATATATTCCTCTATTAACTTCTCCTGTTTTGAACTTTAAATTCAAACTATTTTGAGTTAAATAAGCTTTAGTTTTTTATAATCTTAAATAATTTTTCTCTTTCGATCTAAATTTAGAATTTACTTAAATTATCTATGGATTTTTCATTATATAATATATATATATATATATATATATATATATAATAGCCCTAGCCTAATTAATTATTAGATTACATGTAATTAAGTAATTAAGCATGTATTAGTGAGTAAAATTAAGTATAATGCCTAATTATATAAATTAGGGTCACTTTTGAGTAAAAAATGCTGTCAGTGAAAATTATGGGGTAAAAATGGGTATAGCAAAAGTACCCAAAATACAAAAGTAAAAGTTGAAATATTCTTAGAAAAATATTTCAGACCTTTGGGTAAAGTTTGAAAGAGAACAGAGTTGAATAGATAGATAAGCTATTACCCAGTGGAAATAACTTAACTAAGTTAAGTGTGAAAAACATGACCAATTCATCAATTCTTCTTCTTCTTCTTCTTCGACGCCAAACAGAGAGGGAGAGCATGAGAGATCATTTGGAACCCTAAACCACAACTTCTCCATTTCCCTACCAAATTCATCCATTCCAAAGCCAAAATTGTAGAGAATCCTCCCCCCATTGCAAATCCTAGCTTAGTTTTGAGTGGGAAGCATTGTGGAGTGAGATATCTTCCTCCAAAGGTTTCGACCCTTTGAAGATTTGAGGAGTTTGAAGGTAGTTCTTTTCATGGGAGCTTAGGAGATCAACATCCCTTGGTTGTGCAACCATTTGTGGTGAGTTTCCACTCCTTGAACCTTGTTTTCATGGAGATTGCATGATTGAGGAAGATGATGAATAGTGTCATGGTGGGTGATATGAGTTTGGGTTTGATTTAAGCTTAAGCCCTTTGTAAAAGTTGTTAGAAATGATAAATAAACGGTAGAAATGAACTTATTTAGTCATTTGATTATGCTCTGAAAATTGCAAGATTATATACTTGGTTTGTATATTTTCTTGCATTGGTAAACAATGGTTTGGTTGGATGTTAATTGCGTCTTTGTGATGGCTAGGATTGAGCCTTGTGGACCAACATTGAAGGACCAACCATTGGAGGAATCCATGGAGCTAGATTAGCTCACTTAAGTTGGTATTGATTATAAAGCTTGATTGTGTGAGTTGGTGAAGAACAAAGGTTGAGATCGGAGCATTGAGGTAAGCCTTTGGACCTTCGGAATTGATCCCTTTATTGTTCCACCAAGCCCGAAATTGGTAGTGGTTATTAATGGTGTTGTATATGCAATAAGGTAGTTTAATGCTTTGATATACGTATGTGTATGCATTTTGTATAGCATAGGATGATGTTTCCCTATGTTTTGTATGTTGCATGACGATATTAATTCATACTTGGTAGTTTAGCTGGCCAGTGAGACTATTTTGCATCTGAGTATCCTTAGAACATCATAAGAGCTCGAGGGATGTCTCCTGTAAGAACCCGCACCGCTAATTAAGGTAATTAGCAAATTAATTATGATAATTAGGAAATAATTCCATAATTGACCCTAATAATTATTAATGGGCTTAGATAATTATATTGAGCGAGTGAAAATGCTGAAAGTCGCTTTTCGGAAGAAAAGCGCAGATACCGGTTCTGCTACTCGGTATAAATGCGTACCGGAAAAGTATCCCGGAAAATTATAACGAACGCATGATAATTACTAGAATATTATGTAGGACTTGTAAAATAAGTTTCAAGTCAAAATGACGTAATCTGATGCCAGAACTGATACTGGCTATGGAAAAGCGCGTACCGGAAAGGTGCTCCGAAAAATAAAATAAAAATATGACAAATTTTAGAAAAATGCGTAGGTCTAGAATCCGAAGTTTGGGATCAAGATCTTTTACTTTGCGATTAAGGCTAATACTGCGCGATTAGGGCCTTGTGCCTATAAATAGACACATTATGGCACTAAACCCTAGGCTCATTCATTCTATACGTGGGAGGCTGCTGTGTGAAGGTGTGAGGCACTATTCCATTGCCTTCCTCACCTTCTTGAGGCCAAGTCTTCTCCTTTTTGCTTGGTTTCTTCCCTTTCCTCTTCATAAACACTTGTGATCATCCTTGTGAGAGTGAAAGGAGTGTTCTTGGGCAGTGTCCACTGCTGTGTGTGTGTAGTTAGTGAGCTGAGTTTGAAGCTTTAGTGATGGCTACTTTGTGGTAGTCATTGTAAGCTTCAAAGTGCCTTCTTGTGGTGCAAGAACCCACCTTGAAGTGCCATTTTCGTGCTCATACTTAGGCTGAGTTTGAAGTGTCTTGAGAGGGCTCCAAGAGCACAACTTGCCTCTGTTTGGAACTTTGGTAAGTTACCTCACCATGATCATGAGTTTATCTTGCTTAAAGGTGGTGTCTTGGCATGTAAAAGATTAAAATGAAGTAACCAACACCTAAATGAACTTGTATATGCTTAAAGATGCATGCTTTAACGTGTACATGTGTTAAAAGTTGAATCTTTGGGATGGATACTCACGAAATGCAGAAACTGCATTCTGTCGTGAGATATCCGGATATTTGTCGAACAGATATCCGGATATCAGTATCCGGATATGATATCCGGATATTGATATCCGGATATGGGATCTGGGTATCCGGATATGACATATCCGGATATGTCCAGTGTGATATCCGGATATGGCATATCCGGATATGGTCTTCATGATATCCGGATATCCTGGGTTCTGCACAGACAGTAGCTTTTCTGTATGAACAGTAAGCTATGGGGTGAGTGTGGACCCTAGTTTAAGGAAGTTGAACTTCTGTAATAAAAGGACTAAGTCAGAATCACATGATTAAGGGCTTATGGCTTTGTTGGAAGCCTTAAGACGTAAAACGTAAAGGAAAGGCGTAGTCTTTAAGTTGTATACATGTTGTGCTTTAATATTGACTTGTTAAATGGTCCATATCAGATTGTGATACTGCTGTTTGTGGACTTGTGAGTGGTTGGACTCTTGGCTTGGATAGCTAGCTTGCAAGGTAAGCTTTCGTGTCCTCGGTTTAGCCATTTTGATGTTCCACCATGTCCCATGGGGATGGGTTTATGCATGCTGTGTTACATGCTTTGATTATTTTGGAAATGCTGTTGAGCTGTTTATATGTAATGAGCTATTATGATATGCATGTGGTGTCCACCTAGACGGCAATCCTGAGTATGTAGTACATACAAGATGGAGAAGCATGTGGGTGAGGTGCAGGTAGTATCCATGTACTCATGTAGGCATAGACGTATTCCTACATTTCTCTGGCCAGTAGATTTGAAAGCACACATGACATGATTAATTGCTGCATCGCATGATTTTAGAACTTATACTGTAATAATATTTTTAGAACTTATATTACACATGTAAGTGAGCTTGGGGTGGAGACTCCTTGAGGACCCCTTGTCTTACTGAGATTTCTTGTTAGAGATCTCACCCCACGTTTGGGGACGCTTATTTCAGGACCAGGTAATGTTGAGGGCTCAGGTGGCAGGAGGCCAGAGTTGAGCTGATATTCTGATATGCTGTTTTGCTGGATTTGCTGTTTATGTCTTCTGCTTTTATTATGCTGATTATGTTGAGACTATTTGTTGGGCATTGTTGCCTTATTTGGTGAGCATGGGGTTTGTCCATGCCACAGGATTGTGTTTTTGTCCTTTCATTTTAATGTTGTAATTAATGTATCAGGATTTTGACCCAGGCTGCATGTGTAGTCCTGCGGTTCTAGATACACACATTATATTTATGTACGAGGTATTCAGTTAGTTGTCTTGCAATTTACATACAGGCAGTATTTTTATGAAAATGATTAAGTAATCAAGTTGGCTAAGTTAATGACGTCATAATTGAATTAAAGAAAAAGTTATTCCGCATTTTAATTAAGCGTGGCTTAATACGATAGTGTGTTAACAGACCGGGTTAACACGGGCTGTTACATTTTATGGTATCAGAGCACTTTCTAGGGAAAAGCCTGTATGTATTGCAATAACTTAGGATGAGTCGTTGCGTGTCTACTTTGTGTTCTCTCTGACGGGTGTGTGTAATGATAATGCATATGTGACCACATGGCGTGGGCCTGATCAACTCATTCTTTGTGTAACTTGTGCAGAGTCATGGTGCCACCGAGGAGGAACACGAGTACGAGCGAGGATCAATCGGATCCTGTCCTGGCTGCATTAGCTGAGATGCAGGCGGCCCGACTAGCCGACCAGGAAGCCACGAGGCTGGCGAACCGGGCGATGCTGGACGCAATTAGAGATGCGAACCGGCAAACCACGGCAGAGGTTCTGGAGGAGAACCGGATGGCCAACATGACTATGATGAGGGTCATGTTGGAGGAGCTGAGGGCTGGTCCTGCTGCAGGCCAGGGTCCTCCACCACCTCCACCGCCGCCACCGCCTCCACCTCCGCCTAGTCAACAGGAGGACACCCAGAGCCAGATGGGCGAGGGTAGTCATTTGACGGGGGCTATGCAGACTATCCCCGTTCTTGCTGAGGATCGTGACGAGATCGATCGCCGGCTGAATGCTTTCCGCAAGCATAAGCCACCTACCTTCGACGGATCGTATGATCCCATTGCTGCTGCCAGATGGTTACAGGCGCTGGACAAGATTTTCCGGATCATGCAGTGCACCGATCCGCAGAAGCTGCTGTTCGCCACATACATGCTGGAGGGCGAGGCCCATGAGTGGTGGACCAACCTGTCTCAGGTCTATGAGATGCAAGGTCATGTGATGACATGGCCATTCTTCGAGGAGAGCTTCCTGGGTCAGTACTTCCCTTATGACTCACAGGAGAGGAAGCAGGGGGAGTTTGACCGGTTGGTGCAGGGCTCGTTGTCTGTCGACGAGTACCTGGCCAAGTTTAATGAACTGGTCAAGTTCTCTCATTTTCGCATGGCGAGGCCTACTCCTACATTCTTGGCGGCCAAGTTCCGGAGGGGACTTAATGAGGATATTGCTGGACATCTCGCTGGTTCTGCTTCGAGAGACTTCGGAGCGTTGGTGCAGCAGTGCCGCGACATCGAGGACTACTGCCGGGCGAGTCAGGCCAAGAGGGCCAAGGTTGAGGTGCCACAGAGCGCTGGTGGTTCTACTCCCTGGAAGAACAAGAAATTTGCCAACAAGGGAAAACCGTTGGCGGCTAAGCAAGCGCCGAATCAGTTCAGAAAGACTGCCGCTCCGGGGAACACCGCTAGACCTCCTGCTCCCAGATGTTCTGGATGCGGGAAGTCACATTTTGGGCCGTGCTCTACCGGTCAGTTGATATGCTTCCAGTGTGGCAAGGAGGGCCACTACTCCAGAGATTGCCCGACGGCGAGAGTGGCTGCAGTGCAGGCTGTGCCATTGCAGATGGTTCCTACTGGGGCACCAGCCGTGCCACCTACCACCGGACGAGTCTACACACTTGATCGTCAGCAGTCAGACAGAGCTCCGAACCTGGTCAGAGGTACTGTTACCATTGGTGGATCAACTATTGATGTTTTGTTTGATTCCGGGGCAACGCACTCTTTTGTTGCTACCCCTATTGCTGTGGGGCTTGAGTTGCCCAGTGATGTGCTTTCTCCATCGATGCGGGTGACCACCGCCACCGGAGAAAAATGTTTGACCTCCACTGTTCATCGCGATGTAGCGTTTCAGTGGGATGGCCGTGATTTCTCGGTAGATCTGATAGGATTACCGATGGCCAACCTTCAAATTATTCTGGGCATGGATTGGTTGTCCAGAAACTGTGCAATGATTGACTGTTGTGCCAAGAAAGTGGTGATGTCTCCGGGTGGGTCCACAGCCAGTTCCTCACCGTTCATTTCAGTCCTGCAGGCGAGGAGGGCCTTGAGAGCAGGGGCATTTGACTATGTCATGTTGGGAGGTTTGGTGAGTGGGACACAGGAGGATCTCACTGGCATTCCTGTGGTGAGGGAATTCCTCGAGGTGTTTCCTGAGGAGATTCCTGAGTTTCCACCACAGAGGGAGATAGAGTTCTCCATAGACTTATTGCCTGGTGTGGGGCCTGTCTCGTTGGCTCCATACCGGATGTCGCCACCGGAGTTGGCGGAGCTGAAGAAGCATATCGAGGAGCTTTCAGCAAAAGATTTTATTCGGCCGAGTGTGTCTCCCTGGGGAGCACCGGTCATATTTGTGAAAAAGAAAGATGGGACCATGCGGTTGTGCACCGACTACAGACAGTTGAACAAGGTGACAATCAAGAACAAGTATCCTCTTCCACGCATTGATGATTTGCTGGATCAGCTCAGGGGTGCTTGTGTGTATTCCAAGATTGATCTCCGGTCCGGTTATCATCAGATACGGGTAAAGCCGGAGGATGTCCCAAAGACAGCATTTCGCTCGAGGTACGGGCACTACGAGTACTTGGTGATCCCGTTCGGACTCACCAATGCACCCGCAGTGTTTATGGACTACATGAACAGGATTTTCCAGCCGTACCTGGATCAGTTTGTGATCGTCTTCATCGACGACATCTTGATCTACTCCAAGACGGAGGAGGAGCATACCGAGCACTTGAAGATTGTGTTGCAAGTGCTAAAAGAGAAAAAGCTTTATGCTAAGCCGTCGAAATGTGAGTTCTGGCTCAAGGCGGTTAAATTTCTGGGTCATGTAATTTCTGCTAATGGAGTTGCTGTTGATCCTAACAAGATTGAGGCCGTGATGGATTGGGAGAGGCCCAAGACGGTTACAGAAGTGAGAAGCTTCTTGGGTTTGGCAGGTTACTATCGGAGGTTCATAGAAGGATTCTCCAAGATGGTGCTACCGATGACTCGCCTTACACGAAAGGAGACTCCATTCGTGTGGACACATGAGTGCGAGGAGTGTTTCCAGGAGTTGAAGGAGAGACTGACTACTGCTCCTGTGTTAGTCCTTCCTGATCCTGCGGAACAATTCGAGTTATACTGCGATGCCTCTGGTAAAGGACTTGGTTGTGTGCTGATGCAGAAAGGGAAAGCGGTTGCTTACGCTTCAAGACAGTTAAAACCTCATGAGGAGAACTACCCGACTCACGACTTGGAGTTGGCAGCCATTGTTTTTGCTTTCAAGATTTGGAGGCACTACCTGTTTGGCATGAAGTTTGCTGTATTCAGCGATCACAAGAGCCTGAAATATCTGTTTGACCAGAAGGAGTTGAACATGAGACAGCGAAGATGGATGGAGTTCTTGAAGGACTACGACTTCGAGTTGAGGTACCATCCTGGCAAGGCCAATGTGGTAGCTGATGCTTTGAGTCGGAAATCCGTGAGCTTATCCAGCTTAATGATGAACGACTACGAGATGATCGAGAAGTTCAGAGACTTGAGAGTGAACTCCTTGTTTGGGGGCGCACTGCTCGAAATGGAAACAACAGAAGTGATCAATGAGCTGATGGAAAAGATCAAAGAGGCGCAAGTGCAAAGAGAATGCCTTGATTACGTGAAGAACCAGGACGGTGTGTCTTGGAACGATGACGGATTGCTGCTGTTCCAGAAGAGGATTGTTATTCCTCGAGGGCCATTGACCGAAGAGGTTATGGCAGAGGCTCATAAGGGCCGGTTCACTATCCACCCTGGTGCTACAAAAATGTATCAGGACTTAAAAAGGAATTTTTGGTGGCCGGGCATGAAGAAGGACATAGCGGTCTACGTGTCCAAATGCCTTATTTGCCAGAAAGTAAAGATCGAGCACCAGAAACCGTCTGGTAAACTTCAACCTCTTGAGATTCCACAGTGGAAGTGGGAGAGTATTTCCATGGACTTCGTGGTGGGATTGCCTAAAACTCAGGCTGGTTGTGACTCTATCTGGGTCATTGTGGACAGATTGACCAAGTCTGCCCATTTTCTTCCAGTGAAGGTGAGCTTCACTACAGAGCAGTTGGCCAAGCTTTATGTCCGCGAGATTGTGAGGCTTCACGGGGTGCCCGAGAGTATCATCAGTGATAGGGACCCGAAGTTCACATCTCGGTTCTGGGAGGCGCTGCAGGAGGCTTTCGGTACGCAGTTGAGATTGAGTACCGCCTATCACCCTCAGACTGACGGACAGACTGAGCGGACCATCCAGACATTGGAGGACATGTTGAGAGCTTGCACGTTGGAGCAGGGTTCTGCATGGGATAGGTACCTTCCGTTGGTTGAATTTTCATACAACAACAGTTTTCATGCTAGTCTGGGCATGGCACCCTACGAGGCGTTGTATGGTAGGAGGTGTCGGACTCCTACCTGCTGGTCCGAGGTTGGAGATAAAGAGCTATTCGGCTTGGACTTTGTCCAAGATACTACCCTACAGATCCAGATGATCAGGGAAAAGTTGAAGCAGGCGCAGAATCGTCAGAAAAGCTACTATGATGTCAAGCATCGTCCACTGGAGTTCAGTGAGGGTGAGCACGTGTTTGTGAAACTTTCACCTGTCACCGGTGTTGGACGGGCACTCGGCGTGAGGAAGTTGAGCCCGCGATTCATTGGGCCCTACCAGATCCTTGGTAGAGTAGGACCAGTTGCCTATCGACTCGCCTTACCTCCGAACCTAGCCAACATCCACGACGTGTTTCACGTGTCTCAGCTTCGAAAATACATAGCAGACCCTTCGCACGTGGTGCAGCCGGATGACGTGGAGGTTCGGGAGAACCTAAAGACTCCCGTCGGACCACTAAAGATTCTCGACCGTGGCGAGAAGCAGTTGAGGAGCAAGATCATTCCGATGGTCAAAGTACAATGGTCAGGAAGAACTCCTGAGGAGTGTACCTGGGAGCGAGAGGACGAGCTTCTCCGACAGTATCCCGACTTTCGAGACAGGTATGTTTCTGATTTTGAGGACAAAATCCTTAAAAAGGTGGGGTGAATGTAAGAACCCGCACCGCTAATTAAGGTAATTAGCAAATTAATTATGATAATTAGGAAATAATTCCATAATTGACCCTAATAATTATTAATGGGCTTAGATAATTATATTGAGCGAGTGAAAATGCTGAAAGTCGCTTTTCGGAAGAAAAGCGCAGATACCGGTTCTGCTACTCGGTATAAATGCGTACCGGAAAAGTATCCCGGAAAATTATAACGAACGCATGATAATTACTAGAATATTATGTAGGACTTGTAAAATAAGTTTCAAGTCAAAATGACGTAATCTGATGCCAGAACTGATACTGGCTATGGAAAAGCGCGTACCGGAAAGGTGCTCCGAAAAATAAAATAAAAATATGACAAATTTTAGAAAAATGCGTAGGTCTAGAATCTGAAGTTTGGGATCAAGATCTTTTACTTTGCGATTAAGGCTAATACTGCGCGATTAGGGCCTTGTGCCTATAAATAGACACATTATGGCACTAAACCCTAGGCTCATTCATTCTATACGTGGGAGGCTGCTGTGTGAAGGTGTGAGGCACTATTCCATTGCCTTCCTCACCTTCTTGAGGCCAAGTCTTCTCCTTTTTGCTTGGTTTCTTCCCTTTCCTCTTCATAAACACTTGTGATCATCCTTGTGAGAGTGAAAGGAGTGTTCTTGGGCAGTGTCCACTGCTGTGTGTGTGTAGTTAGTGAGCTGAGTTTGAAGCTTTAGTGATGGCTACTTTGTGGTAGTCATTGTAAGCTTCAAAGTGCCTTCTTGTGGTGCAAGAACCCACCTTGAAGTGCCATTTTCGTGCTCATACTTAGGCTGAGTTTGAAGTGTCTTGAGAGGGCTCCAAGAGCACAACTTGCCTCTGTTTGGAACTTTGGTAAGTTACCTCACCATGATCATGAGTTTATCTTGCTTAAAGGTAGTGTCTTGGCATGTAAAAGATTAAAATGAAGTAACCAACACCTAAATGAACTTGTATATGCTTAAAGATGCATGCTTTAACGTGTACATGTGTTAAAAGTTGAATCTTTGGGATGGATACTCACGAAATGCAGAAACTGCATTCTGTCGTGAGATATCCGGATATTTGTCGAACAGATATCCGGATATCAGTATCCGGATATGATATCCGGATATTGATATCCGGATATGGGATCTGGGTATCCGGATATGACATATCCGGATATGTCCAGTGTGATATCCGGATATGGCATATCCGGATATGGTCTTCATGATATCCGGATATCCTGGGTTCTGCACAGACAGTAGCTTTTCTGTATGAACAGTAAGCTATGGGGTGTGTGTGGACCCTAGTTTAAGGAAGTTGAACTTCTGTAATAAAAGGACTAAGTTAGAATCACATGATTAAGGGCTTATGGCTTTGTTGGAAGCCTTAAGACGTAAAACGTAAAGGAAAGGCGTAGTCTTTAAGTTGTATGCATGTTGTGCTTTAATATTGACTTGTTAAATGGTCCATATCAGATTGTGATACTGCTGTTTGTGGACTTGTGAGTGGTTGGACTCTTGGCTTGGATAGCTAGCTTGCAAGGTAAGCTTTCGTGTCCTCGGTTTAGCCATTTTGATGTTCCACCATGTCCCATGGGGATGGGTTTATGCATGCTGCGTTACATGCTTTGATTATTTTGGAAATGCTGTTGAGCTGTTTATATGTAATGAGCTATTATGATATGCATGTGGTGTCCACCTAGACGGCAATCCTGAGTATGTAGTACATACAAGATGGAGAAGCATGTGGGTGAGGTGCAGGTAGTATCCATGTACTCATGTAGGCATAGACGTATTCCTACATTTCTCTGGCCAGTAGATTTGAAAGCACACATGACATGATTAATTGCTGCATCGCATGATTTTAGAACTTATACTGTAATAATATTTTTAGAACTTATATTACACATGTAAGTGAGCTTGGGGTGGAGACTCCTTGAGGACCCCTTGTCTTACTGAGATTTCTTGTTAGAGATCTCACCCCACGTTTGGGGACGCTTATTTCAGGACCAGGTAATGTTGAGGGCTCAGGTGGCAGGAGGCCAGAGTTGAGCTGATATTCTGATATGCTGTTTTGCTGGATTTGCTGTTTATGTCTTCTGCTTTTATTATGCTGATTATGTTGAGACTATTTGTTGGGCATTGTTGCCTTATTTGGTGAGCATGGGGTTTGTCCATGCCACAGGATTGTGTTTTTGTCCTTTCATTTTAATGTTGTAATTAATGTATCAGGATTTTGACCCAGGCTGCATGTGTAGTCCTGCGGTTCTAGATACACACATTATATTTATGTACGAGGTATTCAGTTAGTTGTCTTGCAATTTACATACAGGCAGTATTTTTATGAAAATGATTAAGTAATCAAGTTGGCTAAGTTAATGACGTCATAATTGAATTAAAGAAAAAGTTATTCCGCATTTTAATTAAGCGTGGCTTAATACGATAGTGTGTTAACAGACCGGGTTAACACGGGCTGTTACATCTCCTGGACATGTTTTTACACACTGCATGGATATGTATTTACTGCATTATTTACTGATTATTGTTATTATACTGTGAGTGAACTATGGGGTGGAGATATGCTCCAAGGATCCCTGGTTTACTGAGATGTATTTATATATCTCACCCCGTGTTGTGGGGACCCCCTTTCAGGTAAAGATACTGCAGGAGCCTCTGTTGGCAAGTGGCCATACTTGGACTAGTTGATATATGAAGATTTTGCATCATTTGGGATTATGCATGCCATTTTGTAGTTCCTATGTATAGGATTGATATTTGAAAGCCATTGGTTATATGTATGTCATGTTTTATTTTGATGGACTTAGCCTATGCTCATCTCTCTTGGTATCTCTTTTGTTGATGGGAGCCAAAGATTTGATCATAGTGTTTTGTATTTAAGTCCCGTGATTATGTATTAGAGACACTTGAATATTGTACTCATTGTATATATGATTAAAGGGCACGGATGCCTATTTGATAAATGTATGTCTTAAAGTTGTAAGGATGATATCTTATAGTAGCTATAAAGTGTCAATTAGGTGGAAGAAGGCTATAGCTTGATATTAATATGAAAAATAAAGAAAATCATGTCTTGTTGTCCATTTTACTAATATTTTTTGGGCTGATTGTGTAAGAGTGTAGGTAAAAGTGGGCTGAAATCAATGGAGTAAGCCCAAGTGGTAAAAAAGGGGTAGAAAAAGGGTTTTTATCTTTTTACTAATATTTTTTACCCTTTTTATCACAGAAAATGACATGTGGCAAGAAAATAAAGAAGATAAGATGAGGTGGGAAAATGGCAACCATTGGATACTTCTTGGATCTAAGGGACAACATATGTTGAAGGCCATGAGATAAAGAAAGAGACTGGGTCTTTTGTTAAAAAGGAAGAAGGAACGCATAAACAGAGAGCATCTTTAGTTTTCAAAAAGAGAACAGTTTTTTTGAGTTTTTCCCTTTGTAATCAGATTTTCATTTTGAGTGCTTAGTTTTCTTAGTTTTCTTGGAGACGAATGCACAAGGAGCAACCTCATTCTTGAAGGGATTCAAGAGGAGATTTATGCATGCAGCCTCCGATTAATATCAGTAATTTCGTTCCTTAGTTTCTCTTTGATTGTAGCAATTTCAGATTCAAGGCTTCTTGGTCTGTACTTCTACTTTTACGCTTTCTTTCTTTTGTGATTGAAAATGATGTTTTCTTTTGTTTCAGATTTCATTTTAGTTTTATTTTTCAACATGCATTGCTAAATCCTTTTCTGGAATTATGATGGAGATGATGAGTACCCTTTTATAATATAAACCGTTATGCATGTGTTCTTGATGTTTGAGATCCATGGGAATGGACAAGATTCTTGCATGAACTTGTATTGGGAAATTCAAGTTCATGATTTTATTAATTCAAGTTTCTTAGATTAGGGATAATCTAAGGAAGAATCTTACTTAAAGTCTTTAGTAAAGTGATTCAGATCTTAAGGGATTAAGGTGAATCATTTACCACACTAAATTTGGGAAAGTTTAGTGTGGTTTTAAAAGAAGTCAGATTCGATCAATTTTAGATGTTGTAGCAGTTAAAATGCGTGACTGCAAATTTCAGGGAAAAGTCATCGAAGTCAGGATTCTGGATTCTTTAATAATCATTTTTAGATTTATCAAAGTGTTTTTGTTGTTCTTAAAATAGTTTACCATTCAGAAAAATACAAGGTTGATTGATATAAACAAGAAAAGATGATAGATGCGAGTAATCTTCGCTTTTTTATCAAGAGTCTATTTAGATGGGCTTTCTCAGTTTTTGTGTACTTCGATACGACTTTTGGAAAAAAAAACAAAAAAAAAAAACCAAAGTGATATTAGAAAGGTCTCTTCAAAATTTAACTCAACCCGTTCCCAGAGAACGATAACTCTTTCTTTTCAAGAAAATACTACCGGACAAAATGGCGTCGTTGCCGGGGAACGGTGTTTGATTTAGTTTCTTTTTGATATTCTATCTTTAGGTTCTTGAATTTGAATTTTTTTTATTATTCTTCTTTTTAATTTCTGTTAAACTCTAACATTTGTTGTAAAGTTTGCAGAAATAAATTGTAAAAAAAATAGTGACAATTCTGCCAATTCTGAAGAAAAGATAAATGTTTGGTTGTTGAGCACTACAAAAGGGAACCACAATGGCATGGGAGGATGGATTTTATGAGACAAATTTTATCCATGAAGTCGATGAAACAACTTCATATGCAGCTCAACTTGCTGCCTTAAATGAAACTATAGAAAATCTTGCCAAGGTGGTGGTGGAAGAAAGGCAACCAGCACATTCTCCAGTAGCTGCTACAGCACATATCTGCTCCTTTTGCTATGGAATGCATGCTTTGGAAGAATGCCCCAGCAACCCAAATTTTGTCCATTATATAGGAGGCTTCAACCAAATTTACAACAATCAAAGCCAATTTGATCAACAAATATGGCAGTACCATGGAGGTGATTTTGCTCAAGGCCAAGACCAAAATTACCAACATCAACAGCCTTATCAAGGATGGCAACAATCATTTGAACCAAATGAGCATTTTTCACCTTGTTTAATTCAACAATTTTTTGCTGAACAACAAGAATTAAGCTCTACAGAAGCACACCCTCCTCTTGAGCAGTGGATGAAGGACTATGCTGCAAAGAATGATCATGCAGTGCAAAATCAGGAAGCTCTACTCCAGAGTCATAGTGCCATGTTAAAAAGCATTGAGACACAAATAGGACAGCTTGTTGCAGCACTCAGTGACAGACCTTTGGGGGCCCTCCCTAGTGATACTGAATTGCCAAGGAGGGATGAAAAAGAACTATGCAAAGACCTCCAATTGAGAAATGACATAGAAGTGGATCAACCAGAACCGGTAGTAAGGCCTTCTACCTTAAGGAAGTTGATGGAGAAAGAAGGGCAGCAAGTGGACAACACTGCTATAGCAACTATACCTCAGGAAAATGATAATGAAGAGGAAAAGACTTCTGAACCAGAATGGGCAGAGCAAAAATCAAAGGAGTCATATACGCTTGTGCAGAATAAAGAAGCCTCTCAACCACCCTCAAGGGCAAGAGAGCTCCCTTCTCCTCAAAGACTTCAAAAACAACAAGAAGAGCACTACTTGTCCAATGATTTGTCACCAAAGCTGGAAAATTCAGGTTCTTTTACAATTTCATGTGCAATAGGTGATAGTAATATTGTCCCTAAAGGAAAAATAGAGAACATATTAGTGGAAGTTTATAGGTTTATTTTTCCAGCACATTTCATAATACTTGATCTTGTAGCTGATAACAAGGATGTGCCTATTATATTGGATAGGCCATTCTTAGTTAAAGAGGATGCTATTATTGATGTTAAAACAGGTGAATTGAGTATGAGAGTCAATGAGGAAAATATGGCATTTAAGATCTTGAATGCCATGAATTCTATAGATGAAGTTCTTGATGGTTGTTTACCTATATTTGTGTTTGATCATTTGGTTGCTAACCATGTGCTTTTAAGAAGTGAAAATGATGGCTTAGATCATGGCAGCTTTG
>JAVKPL010002832.1:0-18946 GCA_032173675.1 Gastrolobium villosum
TGGTGGGGAAAACCCTGAGGATTGATGAAAGTTCTCTCAGGATTAGTGGTCAAGGTCAACTCGAGGAGATCACTGATAGGGGGAGGTTTGCTCGGATCTGTGTGGAAATTGATTTGAGCAGAAGCCTACTCTCAAAGTTTAGAATAGGCCAAAGACAGCTATATATCGGGTATGAGGGACTCCACATGATATGCTTCCTGTGTGGGCAATATGGGCATAGGAAAGATCAATGCCAAATGAATCCTGACAATTTGAAGAAGGTAGAGGAGGATTCTGGGGGAGTGGACCTTTGTGGTCAACCGAATCAAAACCAGAATGTGACTGAGTCCAAGGAAGGAATTGAGAAGAGTCAAGAGGTAGATGGCTTTGGGAGCTGGATGACTGTCCAAAGAAGGAGCTTTAAAAGACCTGCTCAGCACCAGAAGTCCAAGGATGGGCCTGTGAGGAAGGAGAAACCCAATTCAGAGGAGAATGGTCCTCCATCTAAGGTGCAGGCCACTGGATCTAGGTTTGGTCCTTTGGATGGGGAGTCAGAAGAGAAAATTCCTAAGAGCAATGATAGTTCCAAAGGGGCTGGCATCAATGACAGTAAGATTTCTGGTGAATCGAGCCAACCAAAGAAGAATCAGGGTGGGAAGAAAAAGAAGAATAGTACAGATAATACCTTGGCTAGGCAAGGGCAAGGTGATGAAGCCAAAGGTGTGGGGAAAAGACCAGTTAAACCTGCCCCTTTGGAGAGCTCTAGAGGATCTATTCAGATGAAGCCTTTGAGGGAAGCTATTCTGATTGAAAAAGGAAGGAACGAGGGGAGTATGCAGGTCAAAGATGCTTCTGGAGCTGTTGCTTCAGCCAGCAGTTCAGGAGTTGATGTGTCACAGAGGAATGAGATGGAGATCTCTATCAATCCGAGTCCTGGTCATAAGGAAAATCCTCCTGATGGAGGAAGTGCAGAGCAGGGTGATTGCTTAAATGGGAGAGCTGCTATGGCCTTGGATGATATCACAAATGCCTTGGGCATCAGTAATTAACCAATGGTTTGGTTGGCTAAGGTTAGGTCCTGTCACTTTCTGTTTATAGTTTTCCTTATGAATATTTGCTCTTGGAATTGTAGAGGAGTTGGGAAAAGAGAATTCCCTGCTCTAATTAGAGATATTAAATATAGGTTTAATATTAAAGTGTTGGCCTTATTGGAGATTAGGATTCAGGGTGTTAGAGGGGATACTATCATAAAGAAGTTGGGTTTTCCGAATTTTTTCAAACAAGAAGCAGTGGGTTTTTCTGGTGGAATTTGGGTTCTGTGGGATAGTAGAGATGTGGAAGTGGAAGTTATTCATTCCCATCATCAATATGTCCATTCTAGAATTTATTATATTGAAGAGAGGAGGTGGTAGTTAGTTACCTTTGTTTATGGTAGCCCTAGGAGGATTGAGAGAATTAATCTTTGGGAGGACTTGGAGCGGCTGGCTGGTGCTATTAACTCTCCTTGGGTGATCCTGGGAGACTTTAATTCTGTTCTGGGTCCTTCTGAGAAGTGTGGTGGCAAAGAGATTTGTTGGAGGAGTGTTCATGAGATGCAGGAGTGTCTTGAGGGCTGTGGTTTGTCTGATATTGGGTTTAAAGGCCCAAGATTTACCTGGAGAAGGGGAAGTTTGCAAGAAAGAATTGACAGAGCAGCTGCCAATGAGGATTGGAATTTAGCTTGGCCTAACAGAATGCTAGGGCATCTCCCTTTTTTAAACTCTGACCATAGGCCGATTTTGCTAAGTTGCTGCAAAGATTTCCAGGTTGATAAGAGGGGGAAGCAGTTCAAGTTCTTAGTTGCCTGGCTGACGAATTCTGACTTTGGGAACTTGGTTAAGGAGTGTTGGGGGAAAGATATGAATTGGTTGGCTGCCAGGGATGATTTTGAGGAAGAGGCTACTAGATGGCATCATGACATATTTAGGGAGGAAATGAGACAGAAGCACAGAATTTATGCTAGATTACAAGGTCTAGATCTGCAATTGGAAGATAGATATGACAGAGAGCTGGAGAGGTTGCAGAGAGATCTTTGGAAAGATTTGGAGAAAATTTTGCTTAGAGAAGAGCTTAATTGGTTCCAAAGATCTAGAGTTAATTGGCTGAAATTTGGGGATAAAAATTCAAAGTTTTTTCACTCCACTACTGTTGCTAGAAGAAGGTTTAACAAAGTGGCTGCTATTAAGAATGAGACTGGTGATTGGATCTCTGATTTAAAGGAGATGGTGGAGGTAGCTGTGAGGTATTTTGAACACTTATTTCATGCTGAAGTTGATGGTTATGAGAGATTTCCCATAAAAGGAGTTTTTCCTAAGATGGAGGAGGGTGCTTTGAAGAACTTAGCCAAGGCTCCTGATGCTGAAGAAATTAGAAGAGTGGTGTTTAGAATGGGCAGATTTAAGGCTCCAGGCCCTGATGGCCTTAATGCAGCCTTCTTTCAAACCCAATGGCATATAGTTGGTCATTCTGTTTGTGATCTTGTCAAGGAAATTTTTGAGGATCCAGCTAAGGTGCATCTTATTAATAAAACGCATCTCTGTTTGATTCCTAAAAAGGAGAACCCTGAATGTATGAGGGAGTTCAGGCCCATAAGCTTGTGTAATGTGACCTACAAGATTGTTACCAAGCTGATTGCAGAGAGATTAAGAGGATGGATGCCTAATTGGGTTACTCCTAACCAGTGTGCTTTTGTTAAAGGAAGACAGAGTGCAGATAATATTATAGTGGCCCAGGAGATTATTCATTCAATGAAAAGGAGGAAAGGGAAACAGGGATGGATGATGATCAAAGTTGATTTGGATAAAGCCTATGATAGACTTAGTTGGGAGTTCATCCATGAGACCATTAAAGACATGGGGCTGCCAAGTGGTCTTATTTCTTTGATTGATGAATGTGTCAGGACCAGTGAGCTCAATATGTTGTGGAATGGGCAACCTACTAGGTACTTTAAACCTTCCTGTGGAATAAGACAAGGGGATCCCCTATCCCCCTATCTTTTTGTTCTTTGTGTGGAAAGACTTGCTCATCTTATCCATGCTGCCGTTGAGGCTAAAGCTTGGAGGCCAATCTCTCCAGGGAAGAAGGGGCCTCCTATATCTCATTTATTCTTTGCGGATGATATCATTCTTTGTGCTGAAGCTTCTCTTGATCAGGCTCATATTATTAATCAGGTTCTCAAAGTTTTTGGGATGAGTTCTGGCCAGAGAGTGAGCAAGGATAAGACTAGAGTCTTTTTCTCTAAGAATGTGAGCTTTGGTAGAGCTAAGGAGATTAGTGACTGCCTTGGAATTGGAATTACTCCAGATTTGGGGAAATACCTGGGAGTGATGCTGAACCATTCTAGAGTCTCTAGATCCTCTTTTGGGCATGTGTTGGATAGGGTGAAAAATAGATTGAATGCTTGGAATGCTAAGACTTTATCTCTAGCTGGGAGGTTAACTTTGGCTAAATCTGTGCTTTTTGCTATGCCTACTTATGTTATGCAAACTGCTAGGCTTCCAGTCTGTGTTTGTGATGACATTGAGAAGCTCACTCGTGGCTTCATTTGGGGTTCTTCCAAGGATAGGAGAGGAGTTCACCTTGTAAACTGGGACAGAATGTGTTCTCCCAAGCAGAATGGTGGTGTTGGGTTGAGGGATCTTCGAGCCTTCAATCAAGCTTTTATGATGAAGGTGGGTTATGGGCTGCTGGTGAATAAGGATGCTTTATGGGCTAGAGTTTTGAGAAGCAAATACAAGCTTGAGGATGGTTTCATGCCTCAGGCTTCGGTAAATATTAATGCTAGTAATATCTGGAGGGGTATTTGTTCTTCCTGACACCACATATTGGCTGGATCTAAAATTGTGATTGGCAATGGCAGGAAAGTTAAATTCTGGTGTGATAACTGGGTGCCTGGCTTGGGGAAGCTTAGAGATAGAGCTGTTAGGCCTATTCCTGAGGATGTTAGCTTATGGGAAGTGGCTTGTTATGTGAATCAAGTGGGGGATTGGGTTGGGCTAAAATTAGTGTTTTTCTTCCTGATGATGTTTGTGACACTATAGCCATGGTGGAGCCTCCCAAGGAGGCAGAGGGTGATGACAGGGTCATTTGGAGACATTCTAGTAATGGGTTGTTTTCTGTTAAATCAGCTTATTTGTCTATTATGAATGTTGCACCTTGTATGCAGAATCAGAATCAATTCTGGAATTTGGCTTGGGATTGGAAGGGTCCTGAGAGGATCAAGCATTTTTTGTGGCTGCTTTTAGGGAATAATCTGTTAACTAATGAAACCAGATGCAGGAGACATATGGGGGATGATGCTCACTGTCCTAGATGCCTTTGTCCGTGTGAAGATTGCTGTCATGTGGTGAGAGACTGCTATTGGGCTAAACAGATTTGGAAAGGTATTTCTGCTAAAGCCAGGAATGATTCTTTCTTTTCTGGTAGCTTATTGGACTGGTTGCATATTAATATGAAAAAGAGGAAGGTTTGTAGTCAGGACCAGAATTGGAGTCTTACTTTTGGGGTTACTTGTTGGATGTTGTGGCAATCTAGAAATAACCTTGTTTTTAAAAAGGATGTGAGTAGTGTTGAGTCCATGTGCCATAAGATCAGAATGTATGTCCAGAATGTTATACGTGCTGAGGATACTTTGGTTGAGGCTGATATATGTTTGAATCGGAAGGATAATGTTTGTGATAGTTGGAGTCCTCCCCCAAAGGATTGGGTCAAATTGAATACTGATGGGTCTTGTTCCCTTGTTGGTGAGCATAGTAGTTGTGGTGGGGTCTTGAGGGATAGTGATGGGAGATGGCTGATGGGTTTCTCTAAGAAGGTGGGTCATGGTAATGCTCTAAAGGCTGAACTTTGGGGAGCTTTAGTGGGGCTTCAAATAGCTTGGGATCATGGTTTTAGACAGATTCAACTTGAAGGTGATTCAACTGAAGCTGTGCAATTGATGCTGGAAGGTAGTTATGATGATCATCCCCTTGCTTCGTTGGTTAAGAGAATCCAGGAGATGATTGCTAGACCTTGGAGAGTCATGATAGCTCATATAAACAGGGATGCTAATGCAGTGGCTGACTGACTAGCTACTAAGGTGGACCATAGCTCTTGGGATGCTGTTATTTTTCCCAATGTTCCTTTTAATTGTAGGTTGATTGTTGAAAGGGATTTGTTGAGTGGGTTGGATCCCCTAACTATCCCTAGGTAGTTTGTTGTTTTGGTTTTCTTTTCCCTTATATCCAAAAAAAAGAATGAGTTCGATTTTTCTACAGTGAATGTAGATAAGTTATCTACAGTGAACCCAAAATGACGTCGTTTTGAGGCGAAAATCAGGGTATTTTTGTAATTATAATTTATTTCAGGGTTATAATAGTATTTTTCGTTATAATTTATAAATTTTTCAACCCAAAATGACGTTATTTTGAGAGCGAATATAGATAACTTATCTATATTCACATTACAAACATTAAAGATCTATATGATATTTTCACATGCATATGCACAGTTTGTCAAGAGGATTCTTTGCTAAATCAAAGGTACAATTATGTTGGTATTTAGTTCTACAAGAGTACATCTACTGTTCCTCTTGCATGGTTACTACTTAAAAGATCTACTACGGGTTATTAATTGTTTCCTTTCGAGCAACAATTTAATCTCTTAAAAGAGTGCCAAAAAACAATCTACAGAGTCATGGTCTATATGTGCAGAACATCTGCATTGTGTTCTTGATCTTGTCCTTCAAGGTGCACTTCATGCCAAGAACATCTCCACCCCACGAATGATCAAACTCAAAACTGCAGATTATTTTCACCCAAAGTCTTCCATCGGGCAAGTTCCAAAAAATTTCGAGTAAATCTTAGTACCAAACCAAGTACAGATCCACGGGGTGATAAAAGCATGATACCAGTACTCTGTTGTCTTATCTACGAGCAAAGTTATTGTGGACCGGGATCATGGAAAATTGGGTGGGACCGAGGTGAGAGAAAGAGAGAAAAAGGTGAGGAAAGAAGAAAGAAAAAAGAAAAAATAAATTAATTAATACAAGTGTCGATTTTTGAGTGGAAGGACCACTGTGGGGGCGGGAGCATATTAAAATTATTTTCCCTTATCTACATATTAAAACTTCTGTATTCTTCTGCGGTTCACTTATGTATCAGCTCTATGATTGGGTGTAACATCTCTCTATAGACTCTATGTATATATACTTTAGCGACAGGATCCGTTTACAAATTTTTTAGAATTTTTTTATAAATTACACTATATTCTTCCGGGAGAACATAGTGTAGTTTGTATTCTCCCGGAAAAATATAGTATAATTTGTAAACAAAAAAGTTTGTAAATATAACCTGCCCTATATTTTATAGGAAACTTTTATTTTATTTTTTGAGCATGATACTTTTCGAATAACTTTTTGAAAAGACGTCCATGAACTTATAAATAATAGTCTTGTAGCTTTTTTCAATAAGTTTGAATTTTTTTTACTTAATTTTATAACATATTCTGTTCATGAGTTCCCTTCTCTCTCTCTCTCTCTCAATGTCACTTTTTTTCTTTTCTTTTTGTTTACGTAGCCTATATTTTTTCTCTTGCAAAAATGTTATGATACTTCAAGTCCACATGGGACCTTTGGACCATTATAATGAAAAAATATTGTACATTTCGAAAAGGGTGAAAATTCTTTACTAAACTAACGAAGTCAATCATGCTACGGGCCGGTTCAATGTAAGTATATTACCACGTGTAATATTTAAAGGTTTTCGTTTTGTCCTTTAACCTAACACAATAAAGTTTCCTACACATATAATATTTTGTGGGGTCCACATTTTTTAAAACAAAAAAATAAATAAAAATTAAGACATGCAAAATGAATCTCTATAACATTACACAATCACTTTTCCTACGATATAACTCTTATAAAATCCAATATTTAATATGCATATTGGGTGTCTAATGTGTATATTAGATGCTGCCACGTGGCAACATTTTGGGCGTTCCTTACTCACCTTTTTTTTTTTTTGATACAAGTTCCTTACTCACCCTTATCCTATAAACACACCACTAATCCTTATTCCTTTGCATTAATTAACATCATAAATGATAATTAGTTTCTAATAACTAAGGCCTTAAATAATTTAACTATTTTTATAATTTATAAATTATATATATTAAATTAATTAATTCAAATAATAATTAACACATTAAATAATGCTCATTTGTCTCACGCAATTTTTTAAATCTCTATAGATTAAAAAAACACGTTAAATTTTGTGTCAATAATGACAATGATTTTCTTTTTTCTTTTCTCATTTATCTGAAAATTTCACATATTTGATTTAGTATATGATAATTTCAAGTGACCAATTTTTTTCTTTCTTTGAACATAAATTTCTCCTTGTATGCCATCCTTCAAATATGTTGAAAATGAAATAATAGTAGACTATATTGATTATTCGCCCCCCACCCAGAAAGAAAAAAATAGCTCAATTGTTTCATGAATAAGTGAACTATTCAAGCAATTATGAATTGTGCATGGAATCACTCGCTCAACTTATATAATATCAAATATTTGAATTCTTCCGAAAAAAAGGAAAGAAAATGAAAAATAATTTATCAAATTATCATTGTTGACAATATATTTGATGTATTCTAGTTTGTAGGGATCCCCCAAAAAATCGCATTAGACAAATAAAAATTATTTATGGTGCTAACTATTATTTGAGTTAATAAATCTAATCTCAATTTGCTAAATAATTATAGTTGACAACATCGAGTAACATGTGAGGGTGGTGGCAATCTATGTTGCATCGACACCGACACAAGATATGACACGATATTTGACACATTAATTTTTAAAAATCTTAGATTTCGATACATTAAGACACATTTTGATATAAAATAATATTTTTAATTTATATAGTATATATTATATTTCATTTTCAATAATTTAACAAAATAAGTATACCCATAACATAAGATATCACAAATGTTTATATTAAACTCAATAAAATAATAATCGTAATCTAATGAATTTAATAATTGGAATTAAAAGTGCAACGCAATCTTTGAACTCTTTTTTGAATGTCGACAACACATATTGAAGAGCCGGGAGTGTCGAAGTATCGAAAAATATCGAGAAATATCTAACACAACATAATGTCAATTTTATATCATAGGAGACTTGAGTCATGTTAGTCACCCTATCCCCAAAATGTTTATCAGGCGTTGTCACGTAAGGGTAACACTGACATTATCAGTTTGATAAATAATCTTATTGGAATCAACAACTTTTTTCATTGTGATGGTCAATGCGTGCTTCACTAGAATAAATTGAAATTTTTCTTTCTCTAAAAATTAAGTTTGGAAAAATTGTAATTAACTTGGACCTACACATAATTTTAGATTTGAAACCAAGATTTAAGTGCAAGTGAACAAAATATTTTTTGTTAAAAAAATGTCAAACCACACTTTAAAACTATAATCCAATTCAGTAAAAATAACTAAGATTGAAGGTCTAAATAATTATTACCAAACATAAAATTAAATTTTCGGATACATCTTTCTACATTGCCCGAAAGAGTTGTCGGCATGTCAGTTATGCCTTATACAATTCACTATACCACCTAAACACTAGGAACAAAAAGTTGAAACATCGAATCATTAGTGTTTTCTTTGCTTGTTTTGCAACTAGGGTGCTCATTAAATAAAATACGTTTTCTCCCCCAGTCATCTCTCTTTTTCAGTACTCTTTCTCAAACTTTGTCATAATGATACTTGTTTTAACTACACTTTAATCAAGCATAATAGGACAGATACCAAACACTTTGAAGTTATATTTGTGGGTGGCTACTGGATAAACGCTCGTGTAAGTCTTAGAGGCATAAGTGTTAGAGGAGTTAAATGTTGGATTAAATGGAAACAATGGATGGCATCTTTTTTTGACTTTTTGGGGTTTGTATTGTCCTTAAGGAGACAAATTCCCCCCTAATCTGACTTCAGTTAGCACCAATATATATTAATTTAAAGGTAAACGAAGAATTTGTGCCGACATTACATTATGAATCCTTTATGAATTTCTATATATGTATACTCACACAATAATCTCTCATGCTTTAACTTTAAAAGTTTCAATAGATGAAAGTTTAGTGATTTAGTGAAATCAAACTATTTGGATACAAAAGAGTTGAATTTGATTCCTGTTTATTTTATTTTTATTTTTTTATCCATTCAATTACTCGACTAATCCAATTGAGTCGGGTAGAAGTACAATGGCGACAAATAATTTTGTAGTAAATTTTTAACATAACTGCATACTTAAAACTAGAACTTAGAATTATTGGTTAATGGCGGGTCATATTCAATGGCGGGTCAACGCGCCCAACCCCATTTTTGATGGGTTAATGGCGGGTTGGGGCAAACCAACTCATATTGCCACCTCTAATCGAGACAATTACAAGTGTTAAGAGAAAGCAGCCAAGCATTGATAAGCCTTGGTGGCAACTTCATTAATTTTAAACCTTGTTTTCCGCTGTCACGTCGCGATCCGGTTACGACATGGTTATCGAACAATCAATCCCCTTCTCGCTTTGTTCTCTATATCTGCTACTTCGTAACCGAAGAGGAATCCAATCGTGAAAATGGACGACTTCCTCCATCGTTTTATTTACTCTCTTTTTTGTTGAAAAAAAAAAGTTTTCTTTGTGTATTTCTTTTTCTTTTTTCCCAAAGCTAGAATTTATCTATCGAAATATCTTGTTTTGATAAAAGGGAGTTGTTCTGCATGTGGCAGATGTGCCCAACCGGAATTGGATGGTTGATGTAGGATTTAGGTGTTTCTCTCTGGATACCTATGAATTAGGTATCTAGTGGGATCACGGATCACTGACACAGTACGATGGCTTTTGCCTTTGGGGTGTGTGCATGTGTCATTGAAATGAGTAGGGTTTATTGTGTCTCTTACCTATAGTTCTTATCTTCTTTATATAGTGCCTACCTTTAGGTTTACTTGGGTTGGGTCGCGTATTAATTGGGGCCTTGGTCCGGTCCACAACAGTTGCCCCCCAGCGCGGTAGACTGAGTAACCAGGATGCTGGGTTGCGTTAATCGGCTAACCTCATTTGCTTTTATGTGTGTCAGTTATTCAACAGTGCCTCCTTGAGACAAATTTCCTATGCTTGCTTTCTGAGTTCGTTAGGATACCTTTCCGCATCCCTGACATTTGTCATCTCGGCTTATAAACCGAGACACACGTATTCGTAATATATATATTTTATGCTCTTTATCCGGCATTACCATCCTGGTTTTTTAATATGAAGGTTCTGGCAATCAACGGTGTTTTTCTTACCTACGGGACGCTTTATCTTCTTACCCTGCAATAATCGTCCACGTGGCCTCTCTAAGCCATCATTTTATGCACCGTCAACCCACCTTGCGCTGCTTTAACATTAAATGCGACTACCAAAACGTCCGTCGCTTGTACCTTTTTACCCCTGTCTTTTCGTTGCGCGGGACATAATCTTTGAACTTTCCCTATTTTCTCTATTTCATTCCCATCCTCTTTTCTCCGAGCTTCTCCCTCTTCTGCCTCCATTACCAGCACATTGAGATTTCTTCTGCTTCCACTAATAGCACACTAAGATTTCTTCTGCTTCCGTTAACGGACCAGCACATTGAGATTTCTTCTGCTTCCACTAATAGCACACTGAGATTTCTTCTGCTTCCGTTAACGGTACACCGAGATTCCTTCGTCGAGCATTTTGTGCTAACATTCCTCAGGTATGATTTCTTATCCTCTCCTTCCTACATTTCCTTACTCACATTATCTTCCAAGCTTAGTACATAGTTGACACTTGCACTTCTGTCCTCTTAATACGTCCTGCTGCCTGTATTTTTACTCGTCGATGTGTTATCTGTTTGCTGCAAGATTTTCTATCGTTGTTGGCTGTGTAGTTACATTTACCATTCTTGTTTGGAAAAATCCCTAGTATGGATGAGGGAAATTCACACGGATATAGGAGGGCCACTTGTCCTCACATATTTGGCCGGAGTGATGAAATTATGGCAGAGGAAGAAGCTAGAGCTATTCAGGAAGAGACGAGTCGAAATCACAGCTTCCTTCCTAGTCCAGGGCGTCGCCCATTGACTTCTGGCCCAGGACGCCGTCCACCAACTCTTGGTTCTGGACGTCGTCCGCTAGTTAGATCCCGGCCTACTGGTCGAGGACGATCCCGGCCCACTGGCCGAGGACGATCCCGGAATCCTAACTGTGCCGCGGATCATTTGTCCGTAAACACCAATTGTGTTTCGGATAGGAGAGATAACCCTCACCCCCTTTCTACTACTGCCAGTAGAGGTGTTAATTGTCCAACCCAGTCCTCCATTCAACCCGTGTTCCCTGTTACATCAATCAGGAACCCAAATCCGTGCTTCAACTGTGTATACCTCAGTGCACAATTTATTGGAAATGGCAACGATTTTATGGCAAATTTAGTCCTGGGCAGTTTTTCTCATGACCCTGGGTTTCAAAACACTGTTCCAATGACCTCCTCAGACAACTCGTCAAGCTCCTCACACTGTAGTTTATTTAACTCAGGTGCGTGCTATTTGCTGCTTTTGTTTTTTAATCTACCCATTTTGCTGTTCTAGGTTCTTATGGAGTCCCCTTCTACAGAAATCAATATGGAGACGACTTCTTCCAACCAAGAACTTGAGACCGGGGTTGGGCCAGCCGAAGAGGGTTCTGCCCCTGTAAGTGCCGGCCTGCGGAGACAATTTCCATGGGTTACGCAGGAAGTTCTCAGCTTCAGATCCGCCATGACCACCGAGGATATATCTGGATTGCCAATTGGCAACCCTGTGGGATTTAACACCTTCTGTCCGGCGGAAGATGAGCCGGTATGCTCAGGCCGAAATCCGCAAGAACCTCCTTTTTTTTCTTTTTCTACCGGGATTTGATTACCAAGATTGGCATTCGCTTCCCCTTTTCTCCCTTCATAATATGCCTTCTAAACCACTTCTTGCTAGCTCCAACCCAAATCCATCCCAATGGCTGGGCGTACATTGTCGCCTTTGAACAACTTTGCTTATCCCTGTCTGTAAATTGCTCCGTTGCACTGTTTATGTATTTTTTTAATATATACACCCCACGCTTCGGTTCTGAACCCCCCAAGTTAAAAGGTTGGGCCAGCATCCGGGGTCGTATTAGCAAATCTTCTAGAAGACTGTTTTCTGTTTACAACGACTCCTTCAAAAATTTCAAAGGCTCATACTTTAAAGTAGTAGCCGAGGTTGGTGAGAGACCATGGTTTTTAGGAGATGATGATGAGGGAAAGTTCCCGTTGTATTGGTCGCATGAGAACTATCTCCGTAAGCCGGTTGATGTTCTGCCTGTGGCAGATGTGTCCAACCGGAATTGGTTGATTGATGTAGGATTTAGGTGTTTCTCTCTGGATACCTATGAATTAGGTATCTAGTGGGATCACGGATCACTGACACAGTACGGTGGCTTTTGCCTTTGGGATGTGTGCATGTGTCATTGAAATGAGTAGGATTTATTGTGTCTTTTACCTATAGTTCTTACCTTCTTTATATAGTGCCTACCTTTAGGTTTACTTGGGTTGGACCGCGTATTAATTGGGGTCTTGGTCCGGTACACAACAGGAGTGATAATCAATTTTGTGATTTTATTAACTACCTATTGTGTATAATTTTACATTTAATATATTATTGAGTTACAAATACCGAAAAATTATAAATATAAATAATAGTCATGAACTTTTTATATATAAGTATTGGATATTTTTATTTCTACAAGAATTTATATATTTTTTGGTAAAACTGATCAATAAATTTTTATAAAAATTAATATGATATAACATATTTGAAAGAATTATATAAATTCTCTATTGATCGGGTATTATCTAGTATTATACAATACATTACCAAATATTTAATAGTTATATCTTACACAATTTCACACATGCTGAATAATATTGAAATTTAATCAGAATTTTTATTATCAAGCGTGTATTCTAAACATATTCTAAAACTTCATCGGCTTTCATATACATTTGGAAGATAAATATTTGCAGGAGAAACGTTAATCATATTAATCAATATCATGTATATTCATAGTTTTTATTTTCTTCATGCAACATTCTAACGTATCAAGCTCAATTTTTATTCATTATAACACTCCAGATACGTCCAAGTGAATACCAACACACTTTATACTTTTTCTTTTTCCTCTTAGAGCAGGAAAAAAAAAATAACAATAATGTAGTTAAAAATGGCACGGGCGAGTCCAAACCTTTCACAAAGGATTGTTCGTCAATGAGTTAAGCGATAAATCATAATGAGTGGACCGACACCATGTCTCAACTCAAAATTTTAAATATGTAAGTTTATGGGTCTTTTGCAGTTATATGGTCATCATTTGGTCTATATCTAGTCAATGTGGTATTTCTTTACAACTCATACTTCAATATTTCCAATATACTAATCATACTATTATATAGGCAATTAGAAATTGGGTTTAATATCTCTTACGTTATATGAGATAAAATTATTTTCTATGCACATATAAAAATATATGCTATCTATATTTTTTTCTATCTCTTTTTTTCACATAACCCATATAAACCTCATACATTTTCATATATATTATATGGAAAAGATGTTTATACTTTTAAATGACACAACTTATATCCTTTCACTCTCACAAAGAGGTGGGACCCACACCTTTATTTTTTTTGTCAACTATATTTTACTTTATCTATCTCTTTCTTTCTCTCTTAAAATGACACAACTTTACATCATTTAAAATGACACACACTTTACCCATATTATATCCTACAATATAAAAAAGGAAAAAATGTTTGTCCTTTTAAATGACACAACTTATATCCTTTCACTCTCACAAAGAGATGGAACCCACACCTTTATATTTTTTTGTCCACCCTCTCTTCTCCTTTATCTATCTCTTTCTCTCTCTTAAAATGACACAATTTTACATCCTTTATAATGATACACAATTTACCCTATAAAAAATTGTCAAACTTTTAAAAATTTGTTAAGAACTTGCTGCATATTTTAAAGTGAGGTCCCATCAACGGTAAACATAACATGATTGAGATATACATCTCAACAACCATTAAAATGACCGAAACAATTGTGTGGAGGCGGGGGAATGGGGAAATTTCTTCGGTATTGTAAGAATACCGAAATCAGTATTCTCTTTTATTAATTTTTTTAATATTATTTTAAGCCATATTTTTTTTTTATAATTCTTTTAAATTCCAAAAACTTTTTTCTTTTAATTTAAAGAGAAGGATATTGTGACAATCAAGTTGTGTTACTACCAAGTAACTACCAATCAATCTCACCGTTAGATCGATTATCTTGATCCAACGGTTATATTTATTTTCATTTTTGGATGGTCATGATTCCCCATATTTAAAGTGAAAGTATTATATATGGGAAATCATAACCATACAAAGGTGAAAATAAATATAAAATATTAAATTTGGGAAATCATGACTATATAAATATGGAAATAAATATAATCGTTGGATCAAGATAATCGATCTAACGATAAGATTGATTGATAATCACTTAATAGTAAGATAACTTGATTCTCATGATATCCTTCAGTTAATATAAATATACCTATAACTGTTGCACCAAAGGTTTTATTGGGGAATAGAGTGTACAAAGGAAACATGGATGCATGTAATTCGTGGTGATATAATTTTTTACGCGAGAAAAGGGTGTTTTCGGTATAAAAGAATATTTACTAGGCTAAATATGGCATGACGTAATTGTCCATGCCCTGCTAAATGCAAAGTTAGATGAGGTGGGTAAAAGGATGACAAGGAGACGATGATCGCTTGAATAGTGCCACTCAATTATATAGAGAATAAGAACAATTTATGGGTCGTATCTGACCGTTGACTAATTCCTCATCCAAGGTCATTCATTCTTTCCTTAAATAATAATCAATGGTACACTTTTTAGGAAACAATTCAACTCTAGAATAACTTGAGTAAGTACATTTGAATAGAGTTTCCGGATTAAAAATAACTTGATCATGACTTATATTCCATGCAAGTTTAGTGCTATTTGTTTTAAAAGTATTTTCTTATTATTACGCTCAAATTACATCTAAATTTGCCTGCCTACCATTTATATTGTAAAAAATATATTTTGTATATTAAATTTTCTGGATACAGTTTAAATGTAAAAAATAAAATTAATAATTTTAATTGATGAAATATTAAAACTGATTCTATTTAATCACCAAAATTAAGGGGTTAATCGATTTCCTAAAATATAAAGATTTGATTCTGATTGAATTCTTATGAATTTAGGATTTTGCATAAGTCTCGTAGAAAAAACATACAAAAGAAAATATAATGAATAAACTCCTATCGTATGTGTATTATAACTTTATAAGTGTAATTACATGTTTTGAACGTCTTTGCCTTGTGATTTTAATATAAAAAGACGGTTTCTTAACATTAAGAGAGAGTGGACCACATATAGATTTATCTTTCGGTTTATTATCACGATATGGAAGGAATTCAAACATATTTGTTTCTTAAATATTTGAGAGTTTAATTTTATCTGATTATGACACATTAGACCATAATAAAGTAGTCATTAGACTACCCCAAAAAAAAAGGAGTCATTAAGGTAAGGATATGTAATTATCTCACCTGAAATCAATTATATATATATTTTTAAATAGTTTTATTAATTTATATGAAGATGATGTGATTACAAAAAAAATTTATTATCAACGCGGACAACATTTCATAATTTGTAAGTTAAGTAGTTTTTTTTAGGTTTATTTCAACAAAGTTTGGTTTTTTTTTTTTTGTCAATGTGCTCTCTAAGAGACTAAGAGTATATTAAAACCATAATATTTCCGTTCCAACCTAACGTAATTAGTTTTTGTATTTTTTTAACAAGAACTATTTTGAAATAAATGATTACAGTAAAAAATGGCATATGTAATTAATTTTAATTTTTTTTAATAGTACGTAAAGTTCTTTACATTCCCCTAATCATGTATTAATAAATCATCAAGAGAATTTGATCAATCATCTTCTTTAAATTGTATTAGCTGGCAAATATACAATGAAAAAAGGAATAGTTTTTCTTCTCTAAATGCAAAATAACGTTAGAATCAAAATATTATCTTCCTGAAATAATACCTTCTAATATTTCTTAATTTTCTTGTCAAATCACTCTTTTCACTATGATATAATATGGTAAACTTAGTTGTTGCATTAAAGTTGAGTAGCGGAGAATGAAAAAATGTGTTGGGTACTTTTCAATATTATTTTTGGGTTGAAAGCCCAAAAAAAAAAAAAAAATTTATGTAATTTCCACTATTTTATTTCCTTATAACTTTTATTTCTTTTTTCTATTGAGATTATGAATTATTGGTGATATATAAACAAACAAAAAAACAGGTAGAATAGAATAACTTATCCTATAAAATAATAATAAATCTTGTATATTTGTAGGAAAAAATATTTATCCTTTTAGAAGATGGGGAGAATATTATAACAACCAAGTTATGTTACTATCAATCAATCTCACCGTTAGATCGATTATGTTGATCTAACGGTTATATTTATTTTCATCTTTGTATGGTCATGATTTCCCAAATTTAACACTTTAAATTTATTTTCACCTTTGTATGGTTATGATTTCCCATATTTAATGCTTTTACTTTAAATATGGGGAATCATAACCATACAAAGATGAAAATAAATATAACCGTTAGATAAATATAATCGATCTAACGGTGAGATTGATTGGTAGTAACATGGTAGTAATATAACTTGGTTATTACAATATCCTTTGTCTTAAAAGATATAGAGTTATGTCATTTCAAATGTGAGAGAGACATATCATAATATTTTTTATTTAAATTAAAAAAACACCTACATTCTTTTTCAATAATTTGTATCTTTCTTTCGCCTAAAATGATATATATATATATATATATATTTATTGAAACAAACGAAAGCAAAAGAACAAACAGACAAAATGATATCATTCTATATCCATTAAAAGAAGAAACATCAAACCTATTTATAATCTTTCGTATTTTGTAAAATTTAAAAATATTTATCTTTTTAAATAATATAAATTATGTCATTTCATTCTCATAAAGAGACAAGACCATTGTTATAAATTTTTTTCACTCTCCTACGTATATCTATCTTTTTCTCTTATTTAAAATGAAATAAATTTACATTATTTAAATTACACACTTTTATCTTTGGAAAAACTTGAATTAGTTGTTATAAAAAAAAAAAAAAAACTTGAATTAGTTATAAAAGGAACGCGTATTGTTGTGCGTGAGTTTGTGTTTTTTTTTTTTTTTTTTTTAATTTTTAAGAATTACATTAGCACAAAATCAAGACAAGAGCAGAGAAAAATATAGAGAGAGAGAGAGTTCGCGCACACAACACACAACCCGCCGCTGCGCAGTGCTCTCCCTCGAAATCTCGTTTCTTGGGCCATGTTTTCACCAATATCGATGAATGTGTTCCCTTTTCCTGTTTTACCCTTTGCCACCTTCCTCTTTTCGTTCCTTTGAAAACGGATTTTCCTTCCCCTTCTCTCTCTGTTTATTTTATTTTTCACTTTTACACATTCACTTTTATTTATATATATATATATGTAGTCCCTTGGTATTTTCGTTCTTGCTCATAGTGCAGTGCTCTCTCTTCATCTATGCTTCCTAGTCTCCTCACAACACTTCGATCTGTGCCCTTCTCACCAATCTTCTTGTGATCATCAACACACCCCAACCCCCATGTAAGCATATTTCATTATTTATTCTTCATAAAGTTGTCTCCTTCCAACACTTCCTCTCTCAAGTTTAGTTCCCCGCTTTGCTAATTCATTCTCCCCTTTTTTTTTCACGGGTTTTGATGTGTTTTCGACTTTCTTTTTTCTTTTTCTGTCGGTTCATTTTGGGTTTCGGTTTTTTATTTATTTTATTTATTTTCATTTTCATTTTTGATTTCTGGATAGTGATTTACATACCCAATCGTCGAATGCTTGTTCCTTGTTATGGGCAGGTTAATGTGGGTTTGGATTGGGATCTATGTTGGATCTCGCGGTTTCTGTTTTCTTCTTATTAAATTATTTTCATTGTTATGTGGTTTAGTTATATCCGCTGATATTGGTTTCTGTGCTTTTCTTTTTTTGAAATATATAGTTCATGATCTGGGTGGCTTCTTCTGGAGAGTAAAACAAATTGGATTTTGACACATTCCCAGTGCTTAAAATGTTGCTTCTTTGAGGGGGATTTAATGGGTTGAATTTCACGAATCATGGGTAGCTTCAGCGAAGACGAAGAATGTCGGTTTTTCGACGCTCAAGAGGATGATGTTGCATCCATTTCGGATGCAAAATCTGATAGCGCTGATGAAGGGGTATCCAATGCTTTTGATTATGAAGTGTGGATTCGGAGTTAAGGAGTGTGAGAGAGCGTAGGATGAAGTTTATGAAGAGCATGGGACTTAGTATGGATGGTACTACCCTTGAAAATTCACTAGATGTGTTTAGTGTTGAGCAGGAAGAGGTGATGGATAGAGTAAAAGGTAATAGTAGTGGGGCTGTTTCCACAACTTGTGGTTTTGAAGAAGATTTCTGTTCAAGTCGGTCATCTATGTCTTGTTGGCCTAGTGTGAATTCATCAGAGGAGTTTGGTTTAGTGGAGAACTTGCCATGTCAAGATGGGATTTTGGAGAATGGAGTGGGGTGTAATGTGGATCAGGGGCACCAGCATAGGAAGATGAGTGATGGAAGAGATAAGAATTCAGATCAGTTGGTGACTGCAGAGGATCTTGATGTCTGCGTGTGTCTCCTTCTGTTTAATGTTTGGTGATAGAGCAATACGTAATGAAGCCAAAAAAAATAT